>BPTQ01000002.1:29420859-29475775 GCA_019973895.1 Chrysanthemum seticuspe | reverse complement strand
GTTTTATTTTCCCCTTTTTATACCTTTTTAGAAAAAATACGAAAAATATAAATAGAATTTGATAATTTTAACTTTTTAATAAAAAAACTTTAAGTACTTTCCACTTTAGCTTAATCATTCCTTAATAACTATCCTATTGTATGCTCCCATAGCTCTATCTCTGTCATTTCTAGGTTGCTTTAAGATCCCCTTAGCTTAAGATCAAGTTTATAGCTTGTAGCTTATTTTTAAGTGCTTATTTTAGCCCCATTTACACTGCAGCTCTTAATTCTCACACATAAGCACCATATTTGATATTTTTCTTAGAACCAGAATAACTTTTTAGAATTTTCCTGAAAATTTCATCATTTTCGGTCACTGTTTGCTATTTTTTCTATATTTAAATTAGTTTTTAATCACTTTTAAATAGGTTTAATTGCAAATAATTAAGAAAAAGCTCAAAAAAATAATTTTTCAATTTTAATAGTTTAAGATAAATATAAAAAGCATAAAAAAGATTTTTCCATATTTTTCCCCTTTTATTTTGTATTTTTCACAATTTAAATTAGATTAAATTAGTTTTAATTTGGTAGAAAATAGAAAATTAATCTGAAAAATATAAAAATAGTTTTAAAAAGTCTTTAGTGATATTTTAGATTTTTAGAAAGTAGTTTCATATTTTTCTCCCTAAATTTCATAATTTTTAGAATTTAATTTAGTTTAAAAGGTTAAAAATTAGTTTAAATAAAATTCAGAAAAATCCAAAAAAAAATAGTTTTTCTAAATTAGTTTTTGCATATCAATTTTAGTATAAAAGTAGAATTAGGCATTTTTAGGATATAATTTAGACGTAGTTGCATTTTAATTACATTTTGTTAATTACGTTTAGTTATAATCGCACTTAGGATTTCCCGTAAAATAGATTCCCTTAATTACTTTCCCTATTCCCGTAGTTTAATAATCAAAAACAAACAAATCAAAACATCGAGCATTAAATTCCGAACCAAAAACGACGTTGGCAATTCACGCCTCGTTGGGAAAACGATTCGGGTTGTCTAACCCGTACACACGATCACACACGGGATTTGATTTATTATTCTTTTTCCTAAGAGAATTTGAATCTATCTTCGTGATTATTTTTGATATCGATATTGAGGTTTTATCCATACACACATACCCCTAAGCCTTCAACTTCTTTAAATCAATAACGATCAAACCTCATGATTACACTAAGGAAAACTGGATCTCCTTAAACAAGTTTAAGACTCAGACACTTCTAACTCCTGAAAAAGTGTTCTGGAAAATGGATTTAGATAAGCAAAAAGCAGAGAATCTTGTTGTTTCTAACCCTCCCCTTAGGAGATTGCCAAAAGCAACTGTGTATCCTCCTAAGACACAAATGAACCTAGTTCCTAGATCTATTGTAACTAATAGCAGGACCTTAATCAGCCTATATGTTGTTTATCAGCTGTTTGTTGATTTTGAGAAAACGTGTAAGAAGAGAATCACACCTACAGGGATAACTGAGGGGGAAAGGGGCTTTGAGCAAACCAAAGAATGTTATTTAACCGAGGTCATGCCTTTCTTAAAACAATTAAAAGGTCAATTTGAGAGTCTTAAAATTGGAATTAATTCTGATATTAAAGAAATGGAAAAGGAATTTGATGCGATGATTGTTGAGGTTAGTGACTATGAGCGAGAACTAAAATATAATGAGATTGAGAGGAAGAACTTGCATACCTTGAATGAGAATCTTATTTCTGAATGTATTGCTCAAGATATGTTTTACACTGCTACAAATTGTTCCATTAATGCTTCTTAATTTCATGAATTATCTGTTGCTCTGAAAGTCTCCCATGATCGTGTCATTGAGCTTGAAAAGACTAATTCTAAACTAAATGAGAAAATTGAACTGGATGATCACGACAATTTGGTTAAACATTTTTCTAAACTAGAGGTTGAGCATTTTAATTTACAACTAAAATATCAACATCTTAAAGAAAATGTCAAAACATCAAATATCAATACATCCTCAGATGCTCCAGAGTTTGATGCAGTTTTTCAAATTAACAAATGTGATGAACAGATTCAAGCTCATTGTAACACGATCAAAAAGTTGAAAGCCCAAATCTCTCAATTAAAGGGTCAAAAGAACAATGTGATTGGCTCCCAAATGCCTCCTCCTTTAGATTCTCAGAATTCTCAAACGTTTCATCTTCAAAACTTAGTAAATGCATTACAAAAGGAAAACGAAAGTTTTTTAGAAGAAAATGAAAAGGTTAAACGTCATTTCAATGAGTTATTTGAATCAATAAAGGTCACTCGTAACAAAAACAACGAACAAATAACTTCATTGCAAAAGGAAATTGAGAATCTGAAGAGCCAAGTAAAAGGGAAAATGCCAATGACCAATGGGGAGAATGGTGTATCAAAGGTTCACTCCTGTAATAAATATGCTTTGTCTGTGAAATATGTCCCCCCTCATCTCAGGAATAACAAACTTGCTATTCAAACATATTTCTCATCCCTTAAGGATTGTCTAGAGAAACCACTTGACAATGCAATTGGGCATGCATGCTTATATGCCAAACGATCTCAAGAAATTCTAGAATGCTTAATCACAATATGCCCTAATTCCTTATGTGAGAGAGTTAATCCTTTGATTCCGTGTTCTATGCCTAGTGCCAAGTATGATATCCATTCGATGCCCGATGTTTTGAATGTAAACTGTAGTATACCTTCAAGTAGTTCAGATTCCAAATCTGTTAAAGCTAAGAAAGCGAACTCTTGTGTGCCTCCTAGGAGTATAAATCCCAGCACTTCTAGTGTTAAGAAAGTGAACCTTAGTGTGCCTGCATGTAATTCAGATCCCAGCACATCTAAACAGGAGATGCAAAGAGTAGTAAAACCAACTAATGTTCCCATTCCCTCTACAGGAGTAATCAGTGACATTAAAGCGAGCAGGTCAAAGTCTCAAGACAATACAAGGAATGATAGGACCTCGCAAGCTAAGAATGTGCATTGGAAGAGAGTAGAAGACCAACATAGGAACTTTAAGTTTGAGCCGAATAAAACGAATCGTGTTGATTCTAGTATTTGCCATAGGCGTACTGTAATTAATTCGAATTCTGATACTATTTGCAAACCTTGTAATGATGTCTGCTTGAATTCTGTTACTAATCATGAATGTGGTGTGAATGTTTTGTCTAAAACTATCAAATCTCCAGTTAACATTGTTAAAGCAAAATATCATGCTAAGAAGGCAAAAAGGCAAAGGCTAAAGAAAGTTAGAAAACAATGGAAGCCCACAGGAAGAAAATTTAGTAAGATAGGTTATCAATGGATACCTGTTGGCCATAAGGTTAATCAGTCAATGCCTACTAGAAAATGGATGCCTACTGGTAGAACTATTCCCTTAAGAAGTGAACATACTTTGAATAGGACAAATACATACACCAGCACTGCATCTATGTCTAATGATTCCATTGCTTATATTTCTGATGTGGGTGTCCCAATCACTGTTACTAACCAAATGGAACCCATTCTTTCATGGGGATCCCAATTATCCAGTTATCCATTCTTTTCTGTGTTCAACTGCAGATCGTTCAAATCGTTCTGTGGTACCTGGACTCAGGCTGTTCCAAGCATATGACTGGAGACCGGTCGCGGCTCATGAACTTCGTGAGTAAATTCATCGGGACAGTTAGATTCGGAAACGACCATTTTGGAGCTATTATGGGTTATGGAGATTATGTGGTTGGAGATAGTGTAATTTCCCGGGTATACTATGTGGAAGGTCTTGGTCATAACTTATTCTCTGTTGGTCAATTCTGTGACTCCGATCTTGAAGTGGCTTTTAGAAAACATACTTGTTTCATTAGAGAACTTGATGGTGTGGAATTATTAAGAGGAACTCGTGGTTCAAACCTATACACCATCTCTATCGAAGACATGATGAAGTCCTCTCCAATCTGCTTGTTGTCAAAGGCTTCGAAAACAAAGTCATGGTTATGGCATCTTCGTCTCAATCACTTGAACTTTGGCACCATTAATAACCTTGCCAGAAAGGATCTTGTCAAAGGCTTACCCAGATTAAAATATGAAAAAGATCACCTTTGTTCAGCTTGCCAATTGGGAAAAAGCACGAAATATGCCCACAAACCAAAACCCACAAACTCAGTAATGGAAGTTCTTCATACCATTCATTTGGATCTGTGCGGACCAATGAGAGTGCAAACGATTAATGGGAAGAAATATATTTTAGTCGTTGTTGATGACTATTCTAGATTTACTTGGGTAAAGTTTTTGAGGACTAAGGATGAAACTCCAGCTGTCATCATCAAACTTATCAAGCAACTTCAGGTTCGTCTTAACAACACGGTTAGAATTGTTCGAACTGACAATGGCACCGAGTTCGTTAACAAAGACTTAAGTCAATTTTATGAAAGTATTGGAATCAGTCATCAAAGAAGTGTTCCACGAACTCCTCAACAGAACGGTGTAGTTGAAAGACGAAATCGAACTCTTGTGGAAGCTGCAAGCACAATGCTAATTTATTCAAAGGTTCCAATGTTTCTATGGGCTGAAGCCATTGCCACTGCTTGCTACACCCAAAATCGTTCCCTTATTCACACCTCTCATGACAAAACTCCATATGAACTAGTTCATAAGCGAAAACCTGATCTCTCCTACCTTCGTGTGTTTGGTGCCTTGTGCTATCCAAAAAATGACGGTCAAGACTTAGGAAAATTAAGAGCAAAGGCAGATATTGGAGTTTTTGTTGGTTATGCACCAAACAAGAAGGGTTACAGAATCTACAACAAGAGAACCCGAAATATCATGGAAACAATTCACGTTACGTTCGATGAGCTGACCGGTCAAATGGCTCCTGGACAATCCAGTTCTGGACCCGCACTTCAAAACAGTCCAATTGGTTCATCCCTTGTACCAATTCCCTCTCCAGCAACTCCATATGTACCTCCATCTGAAGATGATTTGAAGAAATTATTTGATCCAATGTTTGATGAACAGTATGAGCCAAGTGCCAATGATCTATTAATTCCAACAACAGAGGCTGCTCCTATCCCCGTCACTGAAGTCAACCTTTCAGTTTCAATATCATTAAGCCAAGAAGCGCCTGCTGCTGATCACTCTGTCTCATATGCAAATCATCAATCATCAAATGTACATCATGGAATTGTTTCTGGCACCAATGATGAAGTTAATCCCTTTGCTACTCCCGAAGATGCTCCATTTGAAAACATCTTTGCCCCTGAACCAACTCCTGAACCATCTTCATCAGGGGATATAAACTCAGCTACATCAGTCCTTCAACAACAACCACACGAACAGCTTAGAAAATAGACACATGACCATCCATTGGATAACATCATTGGAAATCCTTCTCGTTCCGTATCAACTCGAAAACAATTAGCTACTGATGCCTTATGGTGCTTCTTCAACTCAGTACTCTCCAAGATCGAACCAAAAGATGTTAAAACTGCAATGTCTGAGGACAGCTGGTTTAATGCAATGCAAGAAGAAATTCATGAGTTTGATCGTCTAGATGTATGGGAATTAGTACCAGTTCCAGATTGTTCAATGATCATTGCTCTCAAGTCGATCTTCAAAGTGAAGCTTGATGAGCACGGTGATGTTCTGAAAAATAAGGCACGGTTAGTTGCTAAAGGTTATCGTCAAGAAGAAGGTATCAACTTTGAGGAATCTTTTGCTCCTGTTGCACGCATCGAAGCAATCAGAATCTTCCTGGCTAATGCTGCAAGTAAGAATATGATTGTCTATCAGATTGATGTAAAGACGGCTTTTCTCAACGGAGATCTTAAAGAAGTCGTATACGTCAGCCAACCAGAAGGTTTTGTGAATCCAGAGCATCCTACTCATGTCTATCGCTTGAAAAAGGCCCTTTATGGTTTGAAGCAAGCTCCAAGGGCATGGTATGATACGCTATCAAAGTTTCTTCTATCCACCGGATTCAGCAAAGGAGCAGTTGATCCAACATTGTTCACCAGAAAGTCAGGCAAACATTTAATTCACGTTCAAATTTACGTTGATGATATTATTTTTGCCTCGACTGACCCTAATGAATGTGATCGTTTTTCTATGGAGATGGGCTCCAAATTTCAAATGTCTATGATGGGACAAATGTCATTTTTCTTGGGATTACAAATTTCACAAAGTCCCGGAGGCATTTTTATAAATCAATCTAAATACGCTAATGAAATCTTAAAGAAATTTGGATTTACCTCTAGTGACCCTATTGACACTCCTATGGTGGAGCGTACAAAACTGGATGAGGACCACTCAGGGATAATAGTAGATCAAACGAAATATCGTAGTATGATTGGATCCCTGATGTACCTCACAGCCAGTAGACCAGAAATTTTGTTCGTTGTATGCATGTGTGCTAGATACCAGGCTAAGCCTACCAAAAAGCACCTTGAAGCAGTTAAACGAGTCTTTCGATATCTCCAAGGAACCATTAACATGGGACTTTGGTATCCGAAGGACTCCGGTATGTCTCTAACAGCCTATGCAGATGCTGACCATGCAGGATGTCAAGACACTCGTCGAAGTACTTCAGGTGGTGCTCAATTTTTAGGTGACAAGCTCGTAAGCTGGTCTTCAAAGAAACAAATGAGCACTTCCATATCCTCTACAGAGGCTGAATACATAGCCATGTCATCTTGTTGTGCTCAAATCTAATGGATGTGATCCCAATTATCTGACTATGGCTTTGTATTCAACAAAGTTCCTATGTATTGTGATAACAAAAGTGCCATTGCTCTCTGCTGCAACAATGTTCAACACTCTAGAGCAAAGCACATCGACATTCGACATCATTTCATCAGGGAACAAGTTGAAAACGGTGTGGTTGAACTATACTTCGTAAGGACTGAATATCAACTAGCAGACATCTTCACCAAAGCCCTTTCTCGAGAACGCTTTGAGTTTATTCTTCCACGACTAGGCTTAAAGAGCCTTCAACCAGAAACACTCAAACGTCTTCAGGAAGACATCGACGAGTAAAGGTGTTCGATTCTATCTACTCTTTGTATATATCTTTTCAAAAACCAAATAGAAAAATATAAAACTTTTCAAAATCCATAAAAATCAGAAAATCTTGAAAGTCTTTAAAAATAATAATAAAAAAATAAATAAATAAATAAATAAATAATAAAAAAATTTTGTTTCTTTATCATGTTTTTTCTTGTCTGTTCGATAACATCTACGGACTTTGAGTTGCCACTCAAAGAATGGCACGGGTCTCTAGATGAAGTTCGAATCTGAAAAAAAAAAATTGAGATGGAGAAAAATGATGGTTTATTGTCATTTCAGACAGTAACCCGCTTTTCAAAGAAAGAACAGAGCCATGCTTTATCATGTTTTTCAAATCTCATGCTCTGATTCTATAAACATTTATCTGCTATCTAATGAAAACTAATTGCTTTGTAAAATAACTCGGACTCAAGTTTGAAAATCATCTAGCCTTAAAATTTTTTATCTATCTCTCAATCAACAACTGAGGTCATTGATTGAGGGGGAGAATGATTTCAATTAAATCAAAAGGTTATTTGTCATACAATTGTTTTCAAAAGATATTCATGCATGTTTAATCAATGGAGTTTAAAGTTTTAAAATCCGATCCTTATCAGTTAAAACGTTTTTCATAATCAAGTCACAATTCTCCTTAAAAGCTTTCAAAATCAATTTAAATCTACAAGAGATCACAAATCTCAAATGATTTGATAATTATGATCGGGGGAGAATTTGTGATTTAAATTGGATTTAATCTGATAATTCGGTAAATGGTTTTATAAGAATGTACAAGCTATCCTTCCGACATGTGCCAAATGATTTCAAATTTTCCATGCACATGTTGAGGGGTAGCATCTATCTTAAACCACTAAGATTTGGATCAATGTGCAGGTTTCCTCTTGTATGTGCAAAACTCTTTTAAACATCAAGGCACATATTGAGGGGGAGCAAACTTATGAAAACCTCATCCTTCTCCAAAATGCTTTATCCACTTGATTTGATTAGGGAAGTGATGTTGATATCTTTTAGAAAATGGTAATCAAAGAAGTTAATTCTTTCTCTTGCCTCCGTGTGCAAAACAATTTCAAATACTTGATGCACATGTTGAGGGGGAGCTCTTGTTCTAAAAATATCAAAAACAATTCAGGTACAAAATGCTTTGATAATATATCTTAAATATCTGGATTGATTTTCAAATGGTTTTCAATTGGTTCCAATGGCAGATGAACAATACCAAATAGACCGACCAACTTTACTTTGTGTATGGTGATATAAGGATGATAAGGTTAGGTATTTGTTCCAATGATGCGCCATAACCGGAGGGATCTACCCAGGGACAATCCACTAGTTATTGTAGAAGTCCTTAGGAATGATGATAAAAGGAGAAAAATGAGATATGGGAAGAGTGCGGACTGAGACAGAGCTAGTACTGGAATAAACCCAACAAGGTTTTAGCTATGAAGTCTCGGTAAGCACTGAAGGGGTTGAAGAATGAAAAAGAATTGAATGAGAAAAGGGTGAAAACAAATAGCCCTCCAATTATTCAACCTTAGGGCAGATACCGGGTTCAATTCATATGCTACTGGTGGTTACCAAGGTAACATCGGTATTGAAGACAAGACGTCATGGACCCAATAACGCACTGCACTTCAACTTCCCAAACCACTCAAGTTCCTCTTAAAAGGTCTTGTTTCACTCTCACGGGGAACCAACATAATCTATCGACTTTCTCTTAGAGATTGTTGATATTGAAGGAGGAGACCCTCTCCCTAGTCTCCGGCACAGGATCCAAATATGCACAAATTGAGTCTAGAGCCACGAGATCATCAATAAATCTCATTAAGACACTTTCAATGAAGACTCTCTGTTTCACACAATGTGGAAAGAGAGATTATATCATGAGTCCTACGCATTATCCTTGTGGTATTGCCAGAACATCCGAGTGATATGTTAACATATTCACAGTGAAGATGGAAATCCTTCTGGAGCCAACATCAAACAAGCTCCTGGTAGGTGGCATGTGAGATCTATTCTATAGATCAACCATGTGACAACTGAACAGAAACAATGGGGCGATTCAATCTTTTGAATCAATCCTGGTTCAGGTTATAGATTGACGGATACCTTTGAAAAACCGGTAGTTGTGCTTAAAAACTCTTTTCGTTAGCACATAGACTGTGTACAATTGTTTCAAAATAAAAGATGTTTAAGATTGATAATTGATTTTCATTAAAACCTTCGTTGTATTGCAAAAACAATTTCTATTGAGCAATACACGATTGTTCTTTAAATCTCTTTTCATCAATCATTGAATCTCTATTCGCTGGTTCACTCACTCTGTGTTGTCTTCTTTGAGACGTTCCGGTTTGAGAACAGCTAGAGCAGCTGCGAAACCCTGTCAAGGAAAATTCTTCGGAATTATACCTAATCACAGGCAGTACTTGTACTGATTAATGGGGAACCGTGGGCCGTGTACCTCAATTCAACGAAAGTGATCAAAGACACTTTCGTGTGATTTATTGCTAACTGTTGTATGCAGGTGCGCCCTACGTTTGCAGCTGATCAGAATGTTGCGGTCAATCCATAGCCGCATGCTCACTTAACACATTCATCTCGAAAGAAATCATGATTAGTGCATCATTGACTTTGATATTTTCACTCCATGCTTCTGCTACGCTGCTGCAAATATCATGAATCAGCTAAAGCTTCCGCTACTCTGATAAGAAGTTATCATGATCCAGAATGTGAGCATGTCGGTCCAAAAGTCACAACATCACATACTACCAACACCACAATGGAAAAGTCAGAGATTTTGTAACACCCCCAAAATCACAAAGTGACAGCGGAAGACTACTTGGGGTATTACTTAGAGGATCACAGTCATAAGTCATAGAAAACGACTCTAAAGAGACGTTTTTAATAAAAGGTTGTTACCATTTCATAAAACTCAGTATTTTGGAACACAAAAGGAAATACCACATGTTTTGAGTTTACATAAAAGATAGTTCAAATGTTTACGAAATGATAACTTTATTTAAAATAACACCACTTCCAGCATCCCAAGACGTCCACTCCGTGCCTTCGTGATATCTTAATTAGTACCTGAGATAAGCATGCTTAAAAAGATCAACAAAAATATTGAGTGATATTCATAGGTTTAAATAAATGGTTGAACACAAGTAAAAGATGATAATTGCTTCGAATACAATCACCATGGAAAACAGAGATTATTATTATGCACTAAACTCATGACACCAAACTAACTGCATACACCTAATTACTGGTGTAAGTAAAATATCGCCCTCAGATGGAATTGCCAATTCCATAGTTAACCAAATATAGTGCGCCCCAGTTATTTCAGATAACCGAGTCGGGGTCGTTAATTCCCATAGTACTATCCACAATATTCGCGTTCACTCGCAAGTGATTAATGGTTCATGATGTAAGGGACTTATGGCAGGCAACTTAGGCTATAATAATAATGATCAGGCAAGCATACAGTTTAAGAAAAGACTTGTGTTCTAGTTTATAGCATGGATCTCCCTCGCGGGGTTTGAAAAACAAGTAAAAGCGAGGCTATGAACTCACCTTAGCAAACAGAATCCGAGTAGTGTAAAGTCAAGTAGTATGAGCACGAAGTACCGTCACGCGACCTATAATTAGTATGGCAAGTCTTAGTTTATTATTTTCTTTCATGATTTAGTGTATTAAAAACGGTTGAAACATTCTCAAGAGTTTGTGTTTATTATCGCTTGTGTGGCAACGGTTAAGTTTAAATAGGTTTCGAAACGTTTGTAAGTTTGGCTCTTGGAAAAGTGCTTACGTATATAGATATGTGAAAAATGGTCATGACGAATAAGTCCTCGGTTTGAAAGCAAACGAATGACTAAGTATTGAAAAATATTCACAAGTAAAGGATTTGTGATGTTTCATATGTCGTCGTTAAATAATAAATATTTACGTCAAGTATTTATAATATAAGTGTTAGTATTCTACTATAATTATTTATATATGTATATATATATACTATACTAAATTTGTGAGTGATAAGTACAAAAAAAGTTTATGTTATATTTAATAGGGATTGAGTCGTAGAATAGCAACGTACTTTTCCAAGTGTCCCATTCTGGTACGTGTACTTTTTTTAAGCTGTAGAATAGCAATGTACTTTCCATAAGTGTCCCGTTCTAGTACGTGTACTTTTTTAAGTCGTAGAATAGCAATGTACTTTTCATAAGTGTTCTAATTTAGTACGTGGGATGACATACCAAATTGGAACACTTATGAAAGTAGGACGTACCAAATTGGAACATTTATGGAAAGTATATTGCTATTCTACAACTTAAAAAAAGTACACGTACTAGAACGGGACACTTATGGAAAGTACATTGCTATTTTACAGCTTAAAAAAAGTACACGTACCATAATGAGACACTTGGAAAAGTACGTTGCTATTCTACGACTCAATCCCTATTTAATATCTAGTTTTCGTAATTTAAATAATTTTGTGAAAATAAACTAAGTATATTATTTTTAACAAAAATTGGGCATGACCCGTCCGTAATTATTAGCTTTCCATCTAAAATTTGGTGACCCAAAGTATTCTTTATCAAAATAGGATAGATAAAAATATATAGTATAAGTAGGTAAAATAAGTCTAGTAATATGCTACTAAGAGAGTATGTTATTAAGTTTTTAAAAGGTTCAAGTGCTAAAAGTGGAAAAGCTCAAAAAGAAATAAATAGTAAAAGGGATGGCAGTAGGAGTCGAACACTAGACCTCCAGGTTAACAGCCAACGCCCCTACCATTGTACTAGCCCGTCTTTTGTGTTATACCAACGAAACAGTTGGTATATATATTAGTTTTGGCTTAGTGGTCTCCTTTACAATCTTTTACAGTGAACATATATATCACTTTCACTTGTGTATAAAAATGGTTTGTGTTTATACGCATGAAGCTTAGGTCCAAAGGTAAATAATAAAGCACTTGAAACCGAAAATAAGCTTTAGTTAAGCTAATAGGAAAACTTTCCAAAGATGAGCCAATACTTAAGTAAACTTTAGATCCATGTTTTCTTAGTCGTTTTTAGTTCGAAATAACTCAAAATAGTCTCAAGTTATGAGGGTGTCGAATGAGCAAAACAAATAAGCACTAGCTTATATTTTTTGAGATGTTTACAAGTATTAACAAGTTCAAGATTTCCACACAAGTTTTTAAACGCAAATCTTAGTCATCTATACATGTATATCTAACGTGCATATACATGTCGTGCAAGGAAGGTTTTTAAAGAACTCATTTTCTAGTTAAACATTAAGCATAAACATGTTTGTAATCATAAGAAACTCAATGGAGACACATGCTAAATGAGACCAAGAGTCCTTACGGTGGGGAAGTGTTTGTGTCGACCAAGAAAGAAACAAGAACCCAAGCTTTTCTAACCCAAACTCCAAATGTTTGCTTGCTTACCCAATACTTTTACCCAAGATTTTCCAAGCACTATCTTAGCAATTGTGAAGTAGTAGTTAGTAAAACTTTGAAGAGTGAATTGTGAAGGGAAAGTGTGTGTGTCGAGTGGGTATATAATACCAAGAAGTCTAGATCTTGCATCATTAAGTTTACCATTGGTCAATAGGTTGCATGGTGCTTTGATCTTTATTACCCAAGTATTTTGCATTAAAGTATCTTTCACATTTTCTAATACTAACATGTGACTTGGAATTCTTTGGTAAATGGAGAACTAGTAATACTTGAGCTGTTCGATTATGTGTAGGAAAAGAGAAGAATCATCTTTGGCCCATTTAGCTAGTGGACATAAGTGTGTATAGCCCCTTTTTCATGTATTATCTATGCATTAGAGTGTTTAAGATAACTTGGTCCAATTTTCTTAAGTAGTCAAGTGACCTCTCAATCTTATAGTGGCGGCAAGGTTAAGTTTTTGGAGAGGGGATTACTTTGAATTTTTACGTTATGTATTTCGTGTCCCGTTTTGAGCTTAAGTGTGTGTCGTGGTGTTTCGGTTTGACGTTTTTGACAAAAACGTGTAATATATAATTTTTGAACATGTTTCTATAAGAGTAAAATTTGAAAATATTATTTCTAACTTGGAAAATATTTATTCGACTTTAGCCATAACTAATTGAGTGTCAGTACGCGTGCGACTCGTAAGACAAGAAAATTTCTTGTGAGACTGATTTAGCTATCAGTAAACATCGGGCATGATTAAATAAGACTACTCGGAGATGCATAAATTTTTATGCAATAAAATGAAACATACATGCTAAAATGCTCAACTTGGCTCAAATAAGTTTTGATAAACAATCTAGTTTATTAATATGAAAGTTGATGATAGTGAAATTTTACAGGTGGCTACAGATTTACAGTTGCTGATAATCTCAATGCTGGTTCAAAAACTCAAACATCACGTGGATCAGTTAATGACCTCCTCTTGAATTAACAAAACATGCAGAACATGATGAATCAAAGTCTACGAGCTAAAGAAAAAAAGTGCTTAATCAAAGAAACCAAGAACAACGAAATGTTATATCAGTTTGTAATCATTGTAAGTTGAGGTGACCTCCCTTAGGGGGAGATTGTTAGGATTTAGTAAATCCAGTACTTAAAGTGTCGGTCACCTCAAGTATGTATGCTCGTTAGAAAGCTCGTAGTCATAGTAAGTCTATGATAGTATTTAGTTTACGTTGTAACACCGTGGAGGACGGACGGGTCTTTACCCACTGTATGCCTGATCCACAGCATTATAGAGGCGTCTCATGTTTGTACCCTATAAATACCCTTTGCCCTCCAAGGCAAAGGGTTGGAGCTTTCATAATACATTTTTCTTTGTCTCTCTAAAGTTCCCATCCTCTCCCACTTTCTCTCTCTAAACCTTACTTGTGATAAACCAAGATCCTACAAAAATTGACAAGTATAGCATGTAATTGTCAAAATTAAAATAAAACAAATAACTAAACTAGGTTTCATGCAACCTTTTAAAACATGTTTATTAATAAGAATCGTGTAACCCATAATCGCAAAAACGATATGACTCGTGATGCCACTGTTGGGATTTTAGAACCAGTTAACCACTAACCTCTACGAATACGCAGCTGATATAGGATCTAGTAATCGCAATTAGATTAACACGTAATAATAAACAATAATTAATATATCAATTAATTAATAAAAGGTATATAGAAAAGCTAACCTTGCTTGGCAATTGATCTCTAGTAACGGAACAAGAAACCAAAACGAAACCTTAAGTATCTAAAATAGATACCTCGAAGAGTATCACACACAAACCCGATTAACGTATACGTTCGATTAACGCTAGTCGAGAACATAATATTAAAAACCCATCAACAAGTGACCACTTGAATATAACATGAACTAGAAACTCCAAGACCAAGTCTACTTCCTGTCCAATAACATCCTGTCCGAGAACAGAATACAACCAAACAGCCAAGATGCTGTTTTAACCTTTACCCGATATCGGACATTACGTCCGATATAAACCTGTGTGATATCACAAGTGTTTGAGCTTTCTCAGTTTGTTTATAAAGATGTGTGTTATCTTCAACCATAACTTATTTAGTTTGCTGATTCAATCATAGATATTTTTAAATCCCGCTTTAAAACCTATCGAAACATGCACAATGTATCCATTAAATAGAAAAATCCACCACAAGTCTAACAAAAGTATCATAACATCTCTTGTTTTCAGTTGAACAACTTTTCTAATATTTCATAATATCATAAAACACAAAAATCTTCCTAAATATTTTCAAAAACATAACCATCACATTCTTAGTTGAGTATCACAACTGATAACACATACATGATGAAGAATGTAATACTTTTCATCTTCCTTACAGTGTTATATCACAAGAGATAAATAAGTGTCACTTACAAATATCAAAATGAAAATGTCTGGAAATGGACAAAAACGTATTAAATCGAATAAAAAACACATAAAAGCGTATGAAAACGGACAAAAACGTCTGTAAACGGACAAAAACTTATAAAACTGACAAAAATGTATAAAAACGGATGAAAATGGATGAAAACGTATAAAAACGGATGAAAGCGTCTAAAAACAGAAGAAAACGTCTAAAAATGGATGAAAACGTAAAAAACAGATGACAACGTATGAAAACGTCTGAAAACGGACGAAAACGTATAAAAACGGACGAAAATACATGAAAATGTAAAAATACATACGAAAACGTCTAAAAACGGACGGAATTACATGAAAAGCTAAAAAAATGACAAAAACGTATGAAAATGGATGAAAATGGCCGAAAAGGTAAGAAAACGGACGAAAATGTAAGAAAACAGACGAAAACGTATGAAAGCATAAAAACACGTCTGAAAACGTATGTAAAATGGACGAAAACGTATGAAAACGAACAAAAACGTAAGAAAATGGACAAAAACATATGAAAACAAACGAAAACGTAAGAAAACAGACGAAAACGAACGTAAACGGGCGAAAACGTAAGAAAACAGATGAAAACGTATGAAACAGACGAAAACGTATAAAAACAGACGAAAATGTCTGAAAATGGACGCAAACGTCTAAAAACGGACAAAAACGTCTAAAAACAGACGAAAATGTAAATAAACGTATGAAAACGTACAAAAACGTCAGAAAACGGACAAAAGCGTCAGAAAACGGATGTAAACGTACGAAAACGAATAAAAACAGACGAAAACGTCTGAAATCAGATGAAAACGTAAAAAAAAAGGATGAAATTAGATGAACACGGACGAAAACGTATAAAAGCGAACGAAAACGTATGAATACAGATGAAAACGTATGAAAGCGGAAAAAAACTTGAATAAAAAAACGCGAATTAAAAAAAAAAAAAAAAAAAAAAAAAAAAAAAAAAAAAAAAAAAGAACATGATTTTCTATAAAAACGTGAATTCCAAAACAAAACAAAAAAAAAAGAAAAAAAATGTTAATAAATAAGAAAGACAAAAAGACAAAGAAAAAAGAGAAAGAAAAAAAAAACATAGACTTAGGTTTTCATATTAAATCTTAGGTTTATTCTCACCATTTGATTAAACTAGATGGATGATGAGGATTTATCCCTTGGTAAGCACCAAAATAAGAGTAAGCATTTGAAAATTCCTCGTAGTACAATACCTATAATTTACTCTCTTTTTTCTAAATAGAAAAACTACACTACTTGTTTTCATAAATATCTCTTTTATGTCGTAAAATTCACCAACTTACAATGTTTAATTATATTTAGATTTCATATGCATGATGTAATATATTTAGACGCATGAAATAGTATAAATTATCACTAAATTAATTTGCACCAAACACAAATATGTTCATTTATTTTTGCTAATTACATCTACTAGTTATAATACTTGTGCTAAGAGATATTACAATTTAACCCAAAACTATGATAAAATAGCTTTTGAGTGCGTGTGTATTCAAGTATCTTTCAATAAAAATAAAAGATATAAACAATATTGACAAAGATGGAAAATACTTATCTAAAAAAAAACCCTAATAAGAGATGATTTTGTTTTTTCAAAATGTCCAAAACTCAAACAAGGTTTTCGTTTATTATATAAAAGATATTATCTAAAAAAACTGCAAGGTTAAATGTTTATTTTGAGAGAAATGAGATAAAGTTACTAATCAAAATTTTTTTGTACACACCAACATTAATGGCCTATATCTTTGCTCCAACGAAACTGAGTACTTGACTTAAATGAATGGTGTTTGTCTATAATTGAACCCGACCCGACCCAGCCTATTTGTACTAAATGAAAATAAAAGTGGGTGGTAACTCTTATCACTCGTTGCCCCCTTTAATCATATTTCCTGGCTCCGCCACTGACTCTGCCCAACCAAATGTGTTTCTCTAGTGTGCACTATTTGATTGATGCATAAACCAACAACAGCTTGTAATATATGTAGATGGCTATAACCTCTTACAAATCCCTAAACTGTGAGGTTTTGGGAACCACAAAAAAGTTTAGGCTTTGTCTTTTAAGCATGACTCTGCCAAAATGGACTTACCAAAGACATACTTTAGTTTGCTTTCATTGTTACGAATTTAAAGAGGTTTTCAAAACCACAAAAAAGTTTGAAAGAAAACTGATTAGAGCTGTGGAGGTATAGTGACCAAACCATCCCCAGGTATAAGATCCTGAATAGTTTTGGATAACCGGAAACAAGCTCTCCACCAAGCATATATAGCTCCCCTCGGGTAATCTAAATACTATCGTTAACAACATTTACATGTTGTAATCATGAAACTGAATCAGTGTTGCATCAAAAATATAAGGGAAAAAAAACTATTTTTCATACGATGCAACTAAAATATTAGTATCAGACACTTGTGTAGCAGGTCTACTCAACCCAACTTAATGCGATTTTCTAGTTGATCAAAATACCCATTTTGACCCGTTACACAAATCACCTGTTTTGCCCATATACCACATCACAGAACTCATTTCCTCAAACAAGCATGCTTAGCCATAAACATTGTAAACCTCAAAAAATTCATCACAAACTAAGTTCCATAACATTCCAAAATAGTCACATAATGAGTCCCACAATAGGATGAATAAAAGTTACTACGTAAAAGCTCATCTACAAGTTTCTTCTAAGATCATATCGTCCATGAGTCTCTGTTATTTCCTTTCCTCAAATTTAACTTGTTCTATGCAAACATGAATATATACAAAAAGTTATGACCTGAGTAAGGGTACAATAGTCCTGACTCATCATGGACTATGAAAGAGCGATAATGGGAAACATATGATAACAAATCTTTATACAGACACAGAAAGGGATGCAACTCCTCCTGATCAATTTCTAATCATTTGCTTTAAGATATTAATATGTTTTGTATCTTCATTTCTTAAGAAGCAAAAAAGGTGCCAGAGATGCAGGGCGTATTCACAATGTCCACACAAAGGATCTGTAAGGGTCATGTGAACTGGTTTGAATGAAGCTATAATCCACACTGTTAATATAGCGCCAATGAGGGAGAATGTAGCACGATTGTAAAAGAGTCAGTAAGGCTATCATGATTGTGATGAATAAATAAAAGGCATGTCATCCTCAGTTGTCGAAAAACACATGATAGAAAATGATCACAAGCAAATACTAATTATCATCAACAATTCTGACTTGCTAAATAATAGAAAGAAAGACATGAAATCTGAATTACCAATACAAACTTGAAGCACATTACTTGTCTACATTAAAACAGTTACGAAAAATATATGGTGATTTTTTCACACCTTAACTACAAACGAGGAACCTCCCTGATGAGAATCCATACATGGCAATGTGGCCATCAGCTCTGTGATCAATTAATTTCAGGATACACGCAAGAATCCGAGTGATCAAGCAAATGTAGCGTTTCCTTATAAGAGCTAATAAAGAATGAACCAATTTGTCCAGAAAACCCAAGATTATTGATGTGATGTGAGCACGGATCGTAAACTTTAAGTGCAGAATCCTTTTCCTCATTAAAACCAGACCCTCCACCTCTCTCTTGAGTTTCAATAACAAGTTCACCATTCTTCCTGCATCCCACTATATTACTTATATATGAATCAGGTGTGTTAATAGTGAATAGCAGGGTAAAAGAACAATCAGGTTCCATCTTCCATACTTTGACCTCTCTACGGGGTACAATCACAATAAGAGACCCCTTTAGCTTCGATAAATCAAAACATACAGGTTTGGTAAACGGTTTTGTTATCTTATTTGGCAAGTTTATGGCTTTGAATTCTTTAGCTATCAAATCAAATGACACGATCATATATTGATCTTTAAAATAATCATTCTAGAGACGAATCATCTCATAAGCAACCCGATAAATACATCTATCAATAACAACCTGCAATCCTTCATGAAATGTAATGTATTCGCAAGGCTTGTTACACTGAATCTCAGTCCATTTCTTAGAGCTCAAAGTAAAAACTTCAACTTCCCAATGGTCTGAAACTTTGACAATAGTAGGTTCATTAGTAACGGGACAAACCGCAAAACCAAAAACATCAAGGTATCCCGCCCCAAAATTAAGAATACCAACAGATCTTCTTATTGAAGGGTTCCACAGAACAAGCATCCCGCCTTTGTCGTCGTAACCATACAAACACAACAAACCGCGAGAGTAACCAATAACAAATGTTGGGGCAACGTCTTGTTGTTTCATGAGGTCAGAAACATTCGGAGCAAGGTCTTGTTGTTGGGTAAAAGTGTCACTATTAACAGATAGATATTTTTCCTCATCGGAATTATCTGTGTAGCATAAAAGCAAAGTATGCGGCTGCGTTTTGCGGGCGCGGTAACCGGCAATAAACTCAGAGCTGTCAATGAAAGACTTCCATGGTTTGGAAACGGATCTGAATCGAATCAATGAATTCACATCAGTAGCTCTCTTTATGATTTCCAGTTGGATTTCAAAAGGAATATTATCAGACATGTTAGGGTTCTAATGACAATATTGAAAACAAAGAAAATGAAATTTGGGATGTTTGTTTTAGTTTCTAGGGCTTTACTGGTTTTAGTGACAATGTTGTATTTGACCCTTTAACTACTCATAACTCTACATCACTACACCTCACTTTGTATCCACTATCCACTAAAATATCAACATATGTTCTAGTAAAAGGATTTCGGTTCCTTGCGATGGCCCGGACGAGGCGGTACTTGTAATATTTCGGCTTGGGACGCATTTTATTTGGCAGTTTTTTAACATCCGTTACAAACGGGAGAGAAATTTCCCCCATATTTAGTGTATAATATAATGGCAACGGGCACGTGTGAGACCGGGCAAACCCGACCTGATCACGTTGGAGATATTACCGCGAGGTGCCTCGGGGTGACGCGATGCTCCTAAAAACCTGCTATGTTTTTTGTTCAACATAGACAATCCTTTTAAGCCAATCCGATATACATCATAACTGTAGGGGTGTTAATCGGGTCAGATTATTAAATTGCTCGGGTTCAGGTCAACTCGGTCCGTCCCAGCTTTACAGGTCCCACCTCACCTAATTCATGATAAAAAAAAATCCTCATTTAGGCTATGTGCAACAGATCAATCCTCTCGTCGGTCGATCGATCGGCCCGTTGTGGTTGATCGGTCGCGGTCGGTCGGCAAGCAACAAAACCAAAGACCAAGTCCTATCTTTGACCAAGTTCCAATCTCACAAAACAACAAAAAAATACTACTGTTTGAAGAAAAAAAATAAAAAATAAAAGTAATTTTACCACTTTTATAACATTATAAATACCTCACTTATTTCCTAATTTCATTCACAAATTCAAACAACAATTCTCTCAACACATTCAAACACATTCTCTTAATTATGTCTTTTGAGCTATTTTTTAATTCTTCATATTTCGACGATGAAGAAGAAGTTATGAGCGAGCTTGCGGAGTTTACGCAGGTAGCTTGGGTCGAGTACCAAGTGTCACTGCCAAAAGTCCGACGAACCCGCGTAGCTAGGGATCATCACGGTGCTCATAATCGTTTAGTTGCGGCTGACTTCTCCGCCAACCCAGTGTATGACGAAAGAAGATTCCGTCAGCGGTTCTGAATGAGCCGAGAACTATTCACACAAATTGTTCGAGAGGTAGCCGATTATTCTCCTTATTTTCAACAAAATCCTGATGCTACGAGCACACTTGGTATTTCCTCATTGATCAAGTGTACTTCGGCAATTCGTCAATTGGCATATGGGGTCTTTCCGGATTCTCTTGACGAGTATCTACAAATGGGTGCAACAACAGCCCGTGGTTGTCTCCGTAACTTTTGTACGGCTATCATGGACTTATACGGTGAGGAGTTTTTGCGAAGCCCATGTATTCTGACCTTGAAAGACTATATGCTCGTCACGAGGAAAAGCATGGGTTTCCTGGGATGATAGGAAGCGTTGATTGTACAGGTTGTCGTGGGAGAATTGTCCAAATGGGGAGAGAGGTCAATTTGCTAGGGGTGATCACGGGCTAGATCCATTCATTTTATTGGAAGCGGTTGCCTCTCAAGATTTATGGATTTGGCATACGTTCTTTGGTGTCTCCGGTATGAAAACGACGTGAACGTTTTACGTCGATCCTATTTTCAATGGTATCAAATCTGGGAGAGCACCGGACCTTTCATTTGTGGTTAACGATGTAGCTTATAAAAGGGGATATTATCTTACTGACGGGATATATCCAGAATGGGCCATTCTTATTAAGTTTATTTCAAATCCTCCCACAGGTGATGATAAAAGAATATTGTACAAGAGGAAGCACGAACCAATAAGGAAAGATGTGAAATGAGCTTTTGGTGTGTTAAAGAAGAAGTGGAAAATGATTAAAGTTCCGGCTCATGGGCTATCTCGTCGTAATCTCCAAGATATAATGTACACATGTATCATATTACATAATATGATCATTCGAAATAAAGGTCGGGCGATTTGTCCCACATGGTACGAAGATGAGGGCCACTGCGATCATGATCCCTTAAGATCGCATGAACAATTGTTAGTAATTACTCAATAGATAATCGACCAAACAACTAATCTAAACTTAAAAGCTGATTTGGTCGAACACGTTTGGGAAAATCATGGAAATGAAGTCGAAGAGAGTGAAGACGAAGACGCAACTGACGATGACTATGAAGATGAAGATGAAGACTAGATTTTGTCATCATTTTACTGTAATGTTTTTAATGTCATTTGAATAATTTATGTAACGTTTTTATTATTAATGAAGTTTAAATTTGTTGTTTAAAAAAGTTATTTAAAAAAAAAATCGATGATGTGGCAACTTGGTCGTCTGAAGGTCGCTGGAGAGAGAAAACTGATATGGCAGGTCAAAGATGGTCATGATTGTGCATAACCTTAGGCTCCAAAACCCGACAAGTTTTTTCTAATTTCTCCACAAAGTTCAGGTTTCCGTGCCATCTATATGTGCTCGAAAATGCTACATCCACAAAAGTTTTACATAAAAAAACTTTCAAAAAATAACTTCTGACCAATAAAATTAATCTAGTCAATTCTCTCTCTTCTTTTTTTTATTCCCAACTCCCTATGAATACATACCACATCCATTTACTAAAAAATCTTTTGTAAACATTTTGTGGATGTAGCAGATATGTACTATTCATGTCATTTAGTCATAAGAGCACAAAGCTAATTAAAATAACCCGTCAATTACTAGCTTAGCTTATTAACAATATATATGTACTAAAGGATGACAAAATATAATTTAATTACGAAATCCGAATATGGGTAAAAGTAGTTCCATATAGTAGAGGCTCTTGTAACAAAAATTGTATAAACGTGTTGGAATCACTCCTAAACTACATTACAAGTGTTAGTAACTAATATGTAATAGTTAGCTTAATTAAGCCTTTATGTTTGTTATTATGTTAAGGCTTATGTAGAAAACCCATAAGCCTTGGCCCAAGCCTAATAAGGAAAGGAAGGGACTAGGAGTGTTGCCCTAGCTCCCTCTCCTATAAATAGGATTGTAAACCTTCATTTGAAGGTTGGTTGTTCATTTACATATATCCTAAGCATAAACCTTTTCTCATTCCTATGTGTGTGTGTTTTGTTCAACCGATCACTCCTTTATCTTATTTCTTCATATTGATGCTTGTGTTACATAAATGGGAACCTAACAGTGGTATCATTCGCCATTTAGTTGGGTGAAACTTTCTTGTTTTTGAAGTTTTTAAAGTCTACACGTAAGGTTTCACGTTTTTAACTTTTCTCACGCATAAAGCTCAAATTTTTTTCACTTTAAAATTCAAGATTCTTGTACTTTAAAGGTTATTTGGTGATAAAGTTTAAGTTTTTGGCAAAAAGTTTGAAACTTTACGTGTGTAGCATTGTTTTTTAGCTTGATTTCATTCATGTACTTCTTTCTACGCTTAAGGTGAAAAAGAGTTTTGGATCATCAAGTTTCAAACTTTTTTGTTATTATGGTGATATTCAAGCTATTTCATCATAAAAATCATGTTTCTAAACACTTTTGGGCATAAAATCAGTTTTTGGTGATTTTTGGTACTTTCTACTCGTAAGCAAAACCCTAATCTTACGCATAAGCAATTCATCACTTGATCTTCAGAGCTGTTGGTTTGCTCAGTGTTTTCTTGCTTGGATAAGCCTGAAAACACTTTGACTTTGGATATCTTTTACACTGGTATAAGTGTAAAGGATTTTTTGGGTAAAACCCTAGTTTTACGCCTAAGCATAAAAGCTTACGAGTAAACATCTTACACATAAGCATTTTCTACGCATAAGCTTATCTTAAGCCTAAGGAAATCTTACACATAAGGTTCTTACTATTAAGCCTTTGGTTTACGCGTAAGCTGGTTTCTACGTGTAAGCTGGTTTCTACGCGTATGCTTCTTTCTACGCGTAAGCTTCTTTCTACGCGTAAGCTTCTCTCTACGCGTAAGCTGGTTTCTACGCCTAAGTGTACTTCATCAACAAACATCTAGTTTCATTCGACTACAAAGATCCATCAACAACACAAGTATTCAAAAAAAAATTAATTAATTTCTATGGGAGACTAAACGTTCAATTTTTACGCGAGATTCAAATTTTGGTTTAACTGTGAAAATTTTGGTCAAAAATTCAAAATTTTGGGCCCAAATTCGATTTTTTCGGGTCAAATTTGGCGTCAAAATTGTCAAAACTCAAATTTTTCTTACAACCTTAAATTGGATTTTATAGTGAATTTCAAATTTTGGGAGAGAGAATTTTTCAAAATTATTTTTGAGGGAAATTTTGAAAATCACTATATCGGCCTTTCAAGTATGATGACTTCACAAATCTCCTCACCTTCCATCTACTGCTTAAAACCTTCATCACCAAACCTTGCTACTGATGATTCTGAAGATGAAAAGGCATTTGTGGAATTGTACGAAGGATGGATTGTTCTGGAAGAGAAGTTGAACTCAATAATTAACAATTCCAAGCGTCAGACATCATCAAATTCCCGAAATCCCGCAGTCGTGCAAGGTGAAAGAGTTGATGTACATGGAAGGAATGCTCAAAGGGATGTTGAGAATGTTGTGATTACTGCATCTGTCGGTAATGCGGACAATGAGGTTGTAGCATTGGAAAAGCAGGATGACAGCAGCAGATCTGGAGAAGATATCATACTTAACTATGACACCGAGCCCAACTTTGACGAAGAACAAATGGTTGAGGAAGATATCTTACCCATCTATGACAAAGAACCGAACTTTGACAAAGAACAAATGGTTGTGGTACTATCTACTGTTGATCATACTCTGCCTGCAAATGCGACACAACATACTGAGCAACCTGAATTCAGAAATGAAGGAGAGGTTGACTAGTGTGTTGCACAATGTCCAGACAACTATCTTATGTCTGAGCCCTTACTTGGAAACAATTCAACTGCATCGTCAAATCAAACTCTTGAATCTGAAAACATTCTTCTCAAAAGACCATTGCTCAGTTTCAAAAAGATTTTTCAAAACTTGAGGCTCATTGCATCTCTCTTGAACTTAAAATGCAAAACAAAATTTTAAACTCAGAGCCAAATAGTAAATCTTTGAATGAACAAAGTAGTCGTGTGGATACATTAGTAAAAGAAAATGAGCATTTAAAGGCTCAAATTCAAGCAAAGGGGCTTGCACATGTTGCTTTACAAAACAAACTGAGAAGATTAACTGACAAGAGTGTGGATACTAATTTTACAAAACCAACAATCTTGGGGAAATCGTCTCTAAAACCAATCAGAAACCAATCAGTAGTTAGACAACCAACTACTTTTAAATCTGAACGTTCAAAATCTTCAAAACCACGGTTTGCCTCCCAAGTTGTTGAGAATAATCATTTGTCAAAACCAGTTACTCCACATTTCGGGCCAAAGAATAATGCTTCTGTTTCTGTTAAACATGTTTCTGTTAAACCTGTTTCTGTTATACCTGTTTCTGTTATACCTGTTTCTGTTAAACCTCAACAAGTAGTTGCACCTGGCCAGTCTAGGATTAGTTCGAAAACAATGTCTAAACCGAGCATAAAAATTCAATATTCATATGATACAAATGACTTGCACAAGAACTATGATCTAGAAAAGGCTAGGAAAATGGCACTACTCCAAAAGGATGGAATCTTAGGTTCACGACCTAGTGTGATGCCTTCTAGTGTGTTGCATAACACTGCTTGTAGTAGCAAACCAAAACCTAAGATTAATCAACAAACAGTTAGAAATAAACCCGTTGATCTAAACATAAAATTTCAGAAACCTAATAGGTGGATCAATATAAGACGCAGACTCTTCCCAAAAGAAGTTTCAACATCCCCTATATCTAACCTTAGATGGATTCCAACGGGTAGAGTTTTCAACACTGTTGGTCTTAGGTGGATTCCTACAAGCAAGATACTAAGTAGTTGCGTCAAAACAAGTGTGAAACCCACAACATCCATCCCTGAGGTAGGAAAGGAAATCATCAAAATGGCATGTTCAGGTGTCAAGAAGATTATTGACACTACATCTTTATGCTTCTAACATCTGGAACCCAGTTACACTTGGGGATCCATGTTTCTTCTATCTTGCCCCCTCCTATTTTCTTTACAGGTACAACAACAATGGCTTCTAAGTAACACAGCTTAGGACCCGTTTCTCATCGTCTAAAATATAATGATCTATCAGCTGCACCATCATTGTACTTAATCGTCAAGAATTGGAAAGTTTGTTTGCTCCAATGTTCGAAGATTCTTTAGAAAGTTGTGCCTCAGATGTATCAAATTTTTCCGCTGCACAACCTGATCATATTCTAATTCTTGATACATCCTGAATCTACAACAACAACCGTTGCTGCAGTTGCACCTCCAATCGAATCTCCGATAACAGAAGATCAAACTGTTTCCAACAACAATGTCACAGCTGATGATCAACAGCAATGGCTTCTGAGCATAACAGCTTGGAACCCGGTCATAAACGTTTAAACTTTCCTCAAACCCCATCATCAGTTGATCCTAGTTTACAACTAACTCGTCGGCAAATGGAACAACTATTTGCTCCTCTGTTTAGTGATGATATTGATGAACGTGCTCCAGGTGTATCCAATGTTTCCGCTGCTCAACCTGATCAAAATACAATACCTGATACACCTGCTACAACAACTATTGTTGAGGAAGCACCACCAGTTGACTCTACAACAACAGTTGAA
The DNA here is from genome assembly GCA_019973895.1 of Chrysanthemum seticuspe. Taxonomy (NCBI): domain Eukaryota; kingdom Viridiplantae; phylum Streptophyta; class Magnoliopsida; order Asterales; family Asteraceae; genus Chrysanthemum; species Chrysanthemum seticuspe. The sequence goes on along the minus strand of BPTQ01000002.1, from coordinate 29,449,553 downwards.
CAAACCGCATCCAACGACGCTGAACCAACTAATGATATTTTGAACGATGAAGTACCTCCACCTGCAGATTATGATCCAAATGCGTTCTTCAACCCGTTTGCTAATGAAACTGCCACATCTGATGTTGCGGAATCATCCACAAGCCATTTGAATCCTCCCAATCTGCAGAATGTATATCAACATCAACCTTCCACACATCGTTGGACGAAATACCATCCTCTTGAGAACATTATTGGTAACCTGAATCAACCAGTTGTAACTAGACAACTTCTTCACACAGACGGTGAACATTGCATTTATGCACTCACTGTCTGCCAATCTGAACCTAAAAACATTAAAGATGCAATGACAAAAGGCAACTGGATTGAATCCATGCAAGAAGAACTCAATCAGTTTAAACGTTTTGAAGTATGGGAATTGGTTGAAAGACCAACAGGGGTCTACGTCATTGGTCTCAAATGGATTTGGAAAAACAAATTGGATGCTGAAGGAACCGTAATCAGAAATAAGTCACGTCTGGTGGCTAAGGGTTATAGACAGGAAGAGGGTATTGACTTTGAAGAATCATTCACTCCGGTTGCTCGTCTTGAGGTTGTACGGATTTTCCTGGCGTTTGCGGCTCACATGAACATCACCGTTTATCAGATGGATGTCAAAATGGCTTTTCTCAATGGAAAACTGAAAGAAACGTTCTATGTCAGCCAGCCAGAAGGATTCGTTGATCCAGAGTTCCCGAACCATGTCTACAAGCTGAACAAGGCTCTCTACGGCCTCAAACAAGCCCCTCGGGGCGTGGTATGATAAGTTATCATCCTTTCTTATCGCCAATAATTTCGTCAAAGGTTCGGTCGACCCTACACTTTTCATACAATATCACGGGGCACACATTTTAATCGTTCAAATTTATGTGGATGACATCATTTTTGGGTCAACACATCTAAAATACTCAAACGCTTTTTCAAAACTCATGAAAAAACATTTTGAAATGTCCATGATGGGTGAACTTACGTTCTTTCTAGGACTTCAAGTTCATCAATCACCCTGTGGTATTTTCTTGAGTCAGTCCAAATATGCTTTTGAAATCTTAAACAAACATGGAATGCAAACCTTTGATACCTATGCCACTCCAATGGCACATACTAAGAAACTGGATGCTGATTTACATAGGAAAATGGTTGACCCTACCAAATACCGAAGTATTATTGGGTCTCTCATGTATCTAACAGCCAGTAGGCCTGACATTGTATTTGCTGTATATCTTTGCTCCCGTTATTAGTCGCGCCCAACTGAAACTCACCTCTCTGAGGCTAAAAGAATCCTCCGATACATCAAGGGAACCATTAACTTGAGGATCTAGTATCCGAAGGATTCTGGTTTTTACCTAATAGCTTTTTCAGACGCTGATCACGCAGGTTGCTTAGATTCTCGGAAAAGTACTTCAGGAGCTCTACAATTTCTTGGTGATAAACTGGCGTCATGGCAATCAAAGAAGCAGGATTGTACATCGCTGTCCTCAACTGAAGCAGAATATGTAGCCATGTCGGCGTGTTGTGCTCAAGTCATTTGGATGAGAACACAACTCAAAGACTATGGTTACGTATTTGACAGAATCCCGATGTACCGCGACAATCGAAGTGCTATTGCGATCTCGTGCAACTCTGTTCAACATTCAAAATCAAAGCACATCGATCTTTGATATCATTTCATCAAGGAGCACGTGGAAAAGGGTACCGTTGAGTTATACTTTGTGGGTACTGAATACCAACTGGCAGATCTTCTCACCAAAGCCTTGGCTCCTGCTAGGTTTACTGAGTTGGTCCACCGGATTGGTATGCGGTGTTTGACTCCAGAGGAACTGGATGAACTTTTAAAACAATCTTAAAACCAGTCAAACACCAAAACCTTTTTTGTAAATATTTTTCAAAAACAAAATACAAAAATATAAAATCTGATAAAATCCAAAATTTTTCTCCTATCTAATTTCTTTCTAACATGGCAAGTACAAATCTTCCGTCAACACTTTGTTCTTTCAAACCTTTCATCAATTTTCCCGAACAAGTGTTGAGGGGGAGAAAGTAAATATTTTTCAGTTTCATAAAACCTTGTACTTGCATGTTACCAAAATATACGTTGTTTCTTCTACAAACGGTGGATTTGTATCTTGTCATATACTCTCCTCGGACTCATATGTTTTAAAAAAAATCATCATTTCAAAAGTCGAGGGGGAGTATCGTTATGTTTCTTGCCTAATAAATGTTTTGTCTAACCAAAACGGGAGTTAATGGGTCTTGGTTGAGAATGTTTGCAGTTGAGGGGCTGTATGTGTAATCTTTGAAAATTAATTTTAATCAAAACTCCTCTCCAACCTCATTCCTATCAAGATCCAACGATCCTATTTAATTATGCAAATCCGTTCATCAAACTCAATTATCTTTTGATCATGATTTTAAACTATGGTCTTTGAAAATCTTTTCAATCCAACGGTTAATCTTTCAAAATTTGATTTTGAAAGTTACGTGTATGTGTATGAATTGGGGATTTCGCCTAAATGTGCTTGTGTTGTAATGGGTTGTGTTAAAACCTTTCTAAAACATGTTTTGAACCTATTTCATAATTGGGGGTTTTCATATCCTTGTGTTATGTTATGCTTAGATGTTTATAAATGTGTTAGAATATGCTTATATACACATTAGGAGCCTTTAATTTGCCCAGAAACAACAAAATTGTTAGTATTAATGATTTAGGGTTCTTGGGTTCGTACCACTCGAATTGTTTGATTCGGTGGCTGATTTGTATTAAAACTTGTTCTATATCATTCATATGTCATCTAAGATAGTCCATATACGATTCTTGGTTGATTATTTTGGTTGGATCTATTGAGCGTAGAAATAGGGTTTAGAGCTTAAAAAACACTATATGCCTATGCTATTCTAAGTTTAATCGATTTGGTCTAAGGGCTTGTTTTGTGATCCTGATAGTTCTTGGAATTACCTTTAATCAAGTTTCTCATGTTCATGATTTTCAGTCTGCTTACTCGTAAAATTCAGAAATAGGTGTTCTAATATTGCTTCGCATAAGGAATACGCCTAAGAGAAATCTCACGCATAAGCCCTATCGCATAAGACGTCTAAAGTGGATTACGCGTATCTTGGAAAGATATGCGTAAACAAGGTTTGTCACGCATAAGCTTTACTCTTATGAGTATACCTTACGAGTAACATTTAGCTTAACCCTACGCGTAAGCTTAAAGCTTTTGAACTTATTTTACGCATAAGAAATTCTTACGCCTAAGATTTGGTCTTACGCTTTAGCTAACGCTTACGCTTAAGCACCTTCTTTACGCATAAGGCCTCATGATTACGCATAACCTACCATTCTCTTTGTCTTTTAACTGTTACGCCTAAGCATACGTGTTAATTGTTACGAATATGTCTATTGTTATGTAAAAGCTTACAAATGTTAATATGTTGTGTGTTTAAGTGAAAATTGGTCTTTAAATCTTCAATATTAACCTGTGCACATAGCTTATCACATCAACTTCAAACAATTGGACTAAAGTAACTTAGGACTTGTAACAATCATAAACATGATAACGTCAATCAAGGAATTGGACAATAAATCAAACTAAGTCTAACACAAAGTGTTTCCATATGTTTGTTCTTTTGTCTAATAACTTTCAGATCACAAAATGGCTGTCAATCAAGAAAGCATCAATGCCCCTAATGAGCTCACAATGGCTGACATCTTTCCAACCGGTTATGACAAAACTATTGGGAAGAATAATGGCTCACAAAACCGATGTTCAACATAATATATTTTTTTTGATACTTCACACTGGTTTGACTCATTGAACATACATGGTTTCGTTGTCTTCAACTCATCATCAACATACGTGGTGTATGATTCTGATTCATTGAAAACATCGAGGGGGAGAGAGTGTAGGTGGTGCTTGTTTCCTTGATGTGTGTTCATTTCTTCCTTGATGTGCTTTTGCTCGTTGAGCGAAAACCCTATCCTTTCTTCAATGTCTTCAATCAAGGGGAAGAAATGAGACGATCTGTGGCTCAAACGTCTCACTTTGGAGTTATCGTCTCACTTTCACAGTGTTATCGTGTGTGAAGTTACCTAATTATGATGTTATGATGCCTCACACTCGGTCATGTTATCGAGTAATTGCTTATTCACAGTTGATTATTGTTCTGATAGACCTCAACAATCAGGGGGATATAGTTTCACTTCATCTTTCGTGGTTGGTCTGGTGTGAAGCATCTACATACGTGAGAAGATCTTGCATGTTCCCTCGAACGGATTTTTCGCACAACTGTGATTACGTAACAAAACAGATTCTCTTGGTGTGGTTTACTGCTCATCTACAAATTCCGCTACGTACTTAAAATTTCAAAAGTTAGAGGAAACGTTCTCTACATCAAAGTTTTGAATCTGCTGAAAACGGTTTTCAGTTTAAGGGGAAGCTGATCTTGAAACATCGTCAATTGGGGACATGTTAATTTGTTTCATACTTATTACATCTTTTCCCTATATGGCTTGTGCACACATAACAGTGTACAACCCGTACTTGTAATGAAAGGACCCTGTGGTACGCTTCAGTGCCACAATCCTATAAAAGGAGCGAAAGCTTCTTACTTTTGAGTAAAACTAATCAAAACTTTCATTTTCAAAGTTTTGCTCAAAAGGACAAGTACTTCCCCTTCTGATTTTCAAAACCTCAAAAGTTAATATCACTTGTTGAGGGGGAGTATTTGCTTTAAGCTTTGTTCACAAATTGTTCTTCGTGGTAATCTTCCCACAAAACTCGAAATGGTCATATTCGATATCAAAATTTCGTCAAAAATAACATTTTATATGCCATTTTTAAGGGGGAGAAAAATTATGTGATAAGAAATATGTTGTGAATTGCTATTGAATCTTCGTGATAAGACTTAAATCTTGAATTGACGAGATCTAAACTGTCATACATCGAAAAGATCTGTCCTCCAAGACTTATCCGAGTAGATTGTACCAATTCGAGAAGCTCTTGATAGACATGAACTTTGACGGGTTTGACAACCTTTCAAGGTTTTTCCACACCTTCAAGGTAGTTATCAGAGCTAGTTGTCACCTAAAAGCTGACAATGCAACTCTCTAACTATACAACGTAACCGTGTCTCGCGGGGAATTGTCTATCTTGAGTTGATCAATTCAAAAGTGCGCGCTCTTCTCTCACCGTGTAGACTTCTGTCAAAATACTTAAGCACGTGTGGAGGGGGTGTATTTCTGCAAAATCATAAACTCTCAACAGTGGTACTAAATGTTTTTACTCATAACCACTTTGAGAGATTTTCATGAAAATGGTTTTATGGCAACATAGGTTAGTCATGGAGTTATAAGGTGACCAAGGTTATGGATAACCGTCCTATGATCCGCCAGAGCCGGAGGGATCTACCCAAGGACACCACCAATAGTTAGAATTAGAAGTCCTTAGGTATGATTATAAAAAGGAGAAAATGAGAATCGGAGAAAGAAGGAGTTGAAGAATTAAAAAGAAAAGTTAAGACAAGGGTGAAAATAAATAGCCCTCCAGATTATTCAACTTAGGGCAGACACCGAGTTCAATTCATATGCTACTGGTTGTCACTTGATGACACCGGTATTGAAGATTAAAGTCGTCATGGACCCAGTGACGCATGCACTAAACCTTCTTAGCCACTCAAGTTTCTCTCAACAGAAGCTTGTTTCATTCTCACAGGGAACCCTACGTAAACTATCGGCTTTCTCTTGGAGATTGTTGGTATTGAAGAAGGAGACCCTCTCCCTAGTCTCCGCTCAGGAAAACCAAAGCGCACTATTGAGTCTAGAGCTACGAGATTCATCAAAAGATCTCTTAGGTACACTTGACATTTCATCACTTGTCGTTCAAAATTAAGGACACAAGTGATCCATTATCGAGTCCTACACAGATCTTAGCAATCTGTCGAGAACATTTATGAGAGGTTTACACAGATCACTAATTGAAGTTCTCTCAAAAGACAACACAAAGTCAGAATGATTCTTCGTCAAAATCAAAGAATCTACAAAGTTTAAAGACTAAGAGAACTACATCAGTACTGAAATCCAACGTTAAAGAGCATGTGAGCATGTTGGAGAAAGACGTGGAGACACTGGAGCAACGAAGCGGACCTGATGCAGATAACCACAACATACTATCACTACCATCACAAAGAACAAAGATCAAAGAACAAAGATAATGAAGACGTCAAAGCTGAAATACTTCAAAGTAAACAAGATCCCTACACTGGGGGGATTGTTCGAATCAAGGCACTTCTTCTCACAAGAAAGAAGAATGTCAGAAGACGTCAAAGCTACTATTAAATCAGCACCTACAATGTTATCACTCATATCATTAATCACCAACACTTAGGGGGATATTGTTGGAATCACTCCTAAACTACATTACAAGTGTTAGTAATTAATATGTAATAGTTAGCTTAATTAGGCCTTTATGTTTGTTATTATGCTAAGGCTTATGTAAAAGGCCCATAAGCCTTGGCCCAAGCCTAATAAGGAAAGGAAGGGACTAGGAGTGTTTCCCTAGCTCCCTCTCCTATAAATAGGATTGTAAACCTTCATTTGAAGGTTGGTTGTTCATTTCACATATATCCTAAGCATAAACCTTTTCTCATTCGTGTGTGTGTGTATGTTTTATTCAACCGATCACTCCTTTATCTTATTTCTTCATATTGATGCTTGTGTTACATAAATGGGAACCTAACAAAACGTGATGCCTAATTCTTATATAATAAAACAAAACCTCTAGCGGGAATTTTTCATTTAAATAAATCAATTCATTCCTTATTTGGTAATATTTTTTAATTATTATTATTTTTATAAAATATAAAAACTAATAAAAGCTAAATATTTATTGATTTAGTAAAAGAAACAAAAATTCGTTTTTATATTTAGATGAAGAAAAAAAAGACTAAGAATACACATGTACTTGTGGGCATATTATCAATAATTTTTGGACCAAATTTATAAATAAATAAAAACATGGAGTACCCTCAATTCCTCTGCACACAAAGAAACCTACAACAAATAATCAACGGTATGTCCTCTTTTGTTTGCTTCTTGAACCCGACTTTCTATTAGTAAGTTTCATTAGATTAGCTGAGATATCAGTTTCTTTTGTGATATTATAATAATTTAAATTCGCATATTTTTGTAGGTATCATGCCCTCTCTTTACTGTTGTTGTCGTTATTGTTTTTAGTTTGTACAACTTTTGTGAAAATCTACATCATAACATGGGAGTATTCTCAATGACGGTGATGAATAGATAAAGCTTGCATGAGTTGTCTATCATGATCTTTATTTTTTTTCTGCTTCTTGAACCCGACTTTCTATTAGTAAGTTTCATTGGATTAGCTGAGATATCAGTTTCTTTTGTGATATTATAATAATTTAAATTCGCATAATTTTGTAGGTATCATGCCTTCTCTTTACTGTTGTTGTCGTTATTGTTTTTAGTTTGTACAACTTTTGTGAAAATCTATATCATAACATGGGAGTATTCTTGTTAGGACCAAAGATATACCAACCTTATCAAATACCCACGTTATGAACACAAGAATACCACGTTAAACCCAAACTGTTATGCGTAAATAAAGAGAAAGATTAAGATAAGATATGGTGACTTGAATATGAATTCGTGTATGTTTAGAGAGATAGAGAGAAGAAGATGAAAACAATAAGTTGTATATTGCTTCAAGGAAAAACACACACACACACACTCAAGCACACCCCTCAAATGACATACTTGAGGGGTATTTATAGTAAGAGAGGATGATGCCCTAAGGCTTGGCCATGGGCCTTGAGATGGACTTGGATTGGGCTTGGGTTACACGAACTAGACAAGGCTAGCTTAACTTAACTGTCACACCCCCAAATTACCTGTTTTGCAGTGGAATGGAATTCCTGGGGATAGACTGTCATAGCACCACAATCACAGTTATATTGAACGACCTAAAGTGTCGTTTGAAAAGAACATCGTTTGATTTAATAAAACAATCAGAGTTTACAAAGTAGGTCCCAAATGAAAATCAACTTGTGTGGAAATAAGTTTGTTACAATTCAAACGATGTTTTAAAGTGCGTAAAACCCAAGTGAGACACGTCGTCACCACGACTCCATGATATGTCCAAATGCATGCCATGAGGTGAATGCCTTAGATACCTGAGATAAAACATGCTAAAAGTGTCAACACAAAGGTTGAGTGAGTTCATAGAGTTTGTGATGAAATGTAAAGCCTTTCAAAAATCGTTTATGCAGCAAAGGCTTTGTAAATCCACTCAGTTCCAAGTTCCGCCCATACAAAACTTGCAACCTGTGTATTCACAACCCATTGCCAAAGTGTGTATAGTTTATGTTCAAGCGCATGATGTCAAATGAATCCACATAATAGTGCATGACTTAATGTATCAATAGTTACTTGACATAATTATACCAAGACATTCAGTTCAATGAAAATCCCAAGACATCCAGCTCAATGATGTTCCCAAGACATTCAGCCCAATGAAGTTCCCAAGACATTCAACCCAATGGTAATCCCAAGACATTCAGCCCAATGATAATCCCAAGACATTCAGCCCAATGATAATCCCAAGACATTCAGCCCAATGATAATCTCAAGACATTCAGCCCAATGATAATCCCAAGACATTCAGCCCAATGATAATCCCAAGACATTCAGCCCAATGATTTATGATGTAGGATATGACTAAACATTAAGTTCAGTTAAGCATGTAGTTTCAAATATTCATGATAGTTATAAAAATAGTTGAGCATGTATCTCCCCCAAAACAGTTATGAAAACAAGTAAAAGTAGGGGCTATGAAACTCACTTGGTGGAATGATGCGAAGACAAAAGTGAGTACACCGAGATGTAATGTGATACGTTAATCTTGACCTATTGTGAAGGATATGATACGTAATGAGTTGCAATGTAATGTTATGCATGCATTTCGTATGTTATTTATACCATTTGTGAGTTTTGAAAATATTTCTTATCGTCGAAAAATACTCGTTTGACATCTTGACCAATCAAAAATCACTTTACAAGTATTTACGTCAAAATGTCATCCTACAATGGTTTTATAATGATTTATGGTGAAATTATCACTTTTCGTCGCAAAACAATGTCGTCGGAAATATCATGAAATTAACAAAAATGGCTTTGGAAAACTAGTCGTAAAACGGTGTACGTCGATCGTTAGAGAACGAACTCGATGGTTTTGGAAAGTTTGTATCGATATCTAGAAGTTTCAGTTCAGGAGTTTTCGTCCAAAAGGTCTCGAACATAAAGATAATAAGGGTTAAAGATAGTGATTTTGGCTAATTGTTGTGCAGAAAAATGAGTTTCGGCCAAGTTTGAACATCCGTAAATAATTTACTACAACTCCGCTATACAAACGGCTTGTCGTTTTGAAAAATATGTCCGGTGAACTTGATTTTACTAGAAAATATTTCGTTACAAAAAGTTTCACATCATGGCTAAAAACAGCCTCAAACATGGTCGTTACAGCTACCGTAACACTTGTATCGTAAAAATAATATAGTTTTTCAGAAAATAATAGTTACGGCAACTTTATGAAAATGTGCATATCTTTGTCGTTTCAAATCCGTTTTCTACGTATAATACGTCCTTAGCTTCGTATCAAAGTATACTAATATATTTTTGACAAGTCGAAATAATTTGTGAAGCTTAAGACTCGTTTTTGACTCGAACAAAGTAAAAACAGCTTGCTGAATTTTCAGAAAAGTATAATTTCGTCGCCAAACTTGTAAAATCCATAACTTCTTCGTTATAACTCCGTTTTTATCCGTTCAAAAAGCCACGGATTCGTTTTAAAGTATATTTTCTAAATATCAAGGCCAAAAAGTCGTGCCTACTGTCGGTTTTTCCAGAAAATCAAAATAAGGACAGAACATAATTTATACTTATCGAAAATAGTTTTTCTCGGACAAAACCTATTCTAATCCCTTCAAATCAACTCCAAAGCTAATCTAATCCTACCATACACCTTCTTAGAGTGTCATGGGTTCCTAGACATCATCAAGACCAATGAATACCAAGGGGATAATTATAGGATGACCAAATATATATATATATACTCTAAAATCATGTAAAAATGGTATAAATCACATATGTCTTGCATGTTGCTCCAAAAATGAAAAGATACATATGAAATGAAAAGGAAACATGAAAAATGAAAGAAAAAAGCTTACAAGTGAATATGATGAGGTGCAAGTAACAAGGTTAAACCTAAACACTCTTGGTTTTTATTTCAAAACCTTATAAAGAGTATAAACTAGATTGTATAAACACTTGAGAAAATTTTTGATGATGATCCCTTTTTCTCTATATGATGGCCGGTTCTTGGATGAACAAAAGAGAGAAGGAAAAACTTGCTAGCACTAGGTGAAAGAATTTTGTGAAGTGAATGAGAAAAATGTGTTAAGTAAGACTTTAAGTATTGTGTAAAAGATCAAACAATCAAGAACCATACAATAATTAATGCTACCCTTGACTTCCCCCCCCCCCCTCCAAGGCCGGATTTGGGGGATGTATGTTTCACAATTATTATTATTTTTTTCTTTTATATATTGTATAATTAATTGTAAAAAGTGTAAGTACATGTGTAGATAAATATAACTTGTAAGGTTTTGGTAGCTTTTAGGTACAAGTAAATTTTTAATAGATCAAAATAGAGTATAATGATGTTATAAAAATTGTAAAAATACGTTCCTTGTGAAATTTGAGTGATAAAATAATTATCGTATAATTTTTAAGAAACACGTCGTAATAATATAAATTTAACGACTTGTATACGAAATAATTTCAAAACACTTGTTAAACTCAAAATATAGTTTATATAACTAAATGTAAGTATAAAAATGTGTCGGGATCATTTTTGAAAGTAATGGATTAAATATTCAAAATAATAACTCACGCGATAACGTTTATTTAATATAAAAATTACGCGTTTAAAGTGAAATGAAATGTCGTGAATGAACTAATGAGATGCAAATGATGTCAATGAAATGTAGACTAATCTTAGTCCATATGAAATGTACGTGATGTTATGATCATGAATTCGCCGCTAAACCATAAAGGTTACGCGAATTTGGAACACGTAAACCAAGTTTACGATAAATGTTGAAATAATGAGGCATAAATTATGTCGAGAAATGACCTGAAAGTACGGGTTGTCACATTCACCCATCCAAAAAGGAATTCAGTCCCTGAATTCAGTTCGTGTTAGTCTATCGGGTTTAGAGTTTGATGTGGCAAACTTTCCCATTTCCGAGCAAAACCCTCAAAAGACTTTTTACCAACCAATTTTCACTTAATCTCACAACTCATCAAACAAGAACTGTCATGAGATTAGGCTAAATTGGTTTGAAGGAGGACTTTTGAAATTTTGGCTCGATTACGGAATTGCTTACACATATAAGCCTACTACTCCCTTCATTGCATGATTCTTCCTGAATTAGACATAGGTGATCAGGCTATGTATAATTTAGGAGTAACTATGCAATGCTTGGACTAATCGACTTATATGTTGTTTGGTGTTGAGTCAACTGATGTTAAAATTGTGATGAACATCGAGGAGAGAAGACATGGAGAAGTGTCGTTAAAATGATCGATAAAGTAAAAAGAATTAAAATCCTCGTAAATGATAACAAATCGGAAAGAAAATAAAGTACGATAGATGAGAATATTTTACAACGAGTGGTTTAGCAAAAGTAGTACATCTTTAAGTTATAAAGTTTCGGATACGATGATTAGACATAAACTTGGTACGACATAGTACATAAGGAGAAATAAGACTGTTAGTTTCCGAACTTCTTCAGTCTTCCGCGTCGTTGATACCTTGACGAGCTCCTCCTCCTCCTTCTAACATATATACATTCCCATGAGCACCTTCGACTTGTTGACCTTGGTTTTGAGGACATTGACTTCGATAGTGTCCTTGCTCCCCACATCCGAAGCAAGTAACTATGGTCTTGCCTCTACAATTCCTGGCATGGTGTCCTAGTTTTTGACACTTGTAGCACTTAACAGGACAAAGTCCCGTGTGATGATACTTACATCGATTACATAGTGGGTAGGTTCCAGCATAACCTCTGCCTTCTATTGGTGCAGCAACATAAACCATTGCAGTTTCTTGCCCTCTATTCTGTTGTTGATGATGGTTAGTGTTACGGTTTTGGTTGTTGTTATTGTAACCTCCTTGGTCATTTTCCCATTTTCTTTAGTTCTTGATTCTTTGTTCCTTCATGCTTTGTGATTAGTTAATGTGGTTGTCTGCCGTTGTCAACTTCGTTGGTTAGGTATCTCCACCATGCTCACACTTCTATTTGACTTTGAGTTTCCAATGATGAAGTTCTCGAGTCTTTACACTTTGTAGATTCTTTGACATTGACGAAGAATCATCTTTAACTTTGAGTTGCCTTTGATTATGATGAGAACTTTCATGTGTTGTTGGTATGAGCATGTGGCGAGTCTGCACGATCCATCCGCTCCGGAGCTTCCATAAGAAGAAAACATAAAACAGATTAGTAATAAGCGGATTCCGGCACTTACAAGTTTGAATTTCGAGGGTGTTAACAGCATAGTGTGAAAACACGTCTCTAATTCTCACAAAGGCCGTTCCTGAACTGGAGTCCCACAAGTGAGATAACGCGATGTACCGAAATACACCTACAGTTCAGATGAGTCGCTGAGGTACACCGAAGTATCACCCCACGACTGTAGACCGTTTGAGACACACTAAGCGTAATCCACGGAGAATTACCGAAGTGACCTGCTGTCAGGGCTGTTTGATGTTGACCCTGGCAGGAATTTCCATTCAATCACTAAGGATTACAGTTGTAAAACCTCTCATAAATGTTCTGGCAGATTGCTAAGATCTGCGTAGGACTCTAAAATATATCACTTGTGCCCTTAATGATGAACAACAAGCGATGTCATGTCATGTGTTCCTATGAGATCTTTTGATGAATCTCGTGGCTCTAGACTCAATAGTGCATTTTGGTTTTCCTGAGCGGAGACTAGGGAGAGGGTCTCCTTCTTCAATACCAACGATCTCTAAGAGAAAGTCAATAGATTATGTAGGGTTCCCAGTGAGAATGAAACAAATCCTTTTGAGAGGAATTGAGTGGCTAGAAGGTTTAGTGCAGTGCGTCACTGGGTCCATGACGTCTTTGTCTTCAATACCAGTGTCATCTAGTGACAACCAGTAGCAGATGAGTTGAACCCGGTTTCTGCCCTAAGGTTGATTATGGAGGGCTATTTCTTTTCACCCTTTTTCTTTACTTTTCTTTTTAATTCTTCAACCCCTTCTTTCCCCTTTCTCACATTACTCCTTTTTTCAATCATACCTAAGGACTTCTAATACTAACTATTGGTGATGTCCTTGGGTAGATCCCTCCGGCTCTGGCGGATCATAGGACAAATTTCCTATCCTTAGTCACTTTATAACTCCATGACAGTCCTATTGTTGCCATAAAACCATTTTTCTTGAAAATCTCTCAGAGTGTTTATGATAGAAAACATGTTTGAAATACTCCGAGAGTTTTATATTTTCAGAAACACTCCCCCTTCACATGTGCTTATATGTTTTGACAGAAATCTGCACATAGGGGTAGAGTTCGCACGTTTTGAATTGATCGACTTTAAATGAGCTAAACTGATTCGAGACACGTTTACATCACTAGAGAACTAGCTTGAAATTATTACCCGTCCTGGTCAAGTCCATAGAAAGTTTCTCGAGATGGTACATGATTCCTAGTCAATTCAATGGTTTCAACTGAGTCGAGCTCTTTTAAGATGCAAACAACGATCATTAAACCTTTTTGATCACATTTTAATCACGTTTCTCCCCCTAAAAAATAGCATATCCATGATGTTTTTGAAACAAAATGATTAAAAGATATGTTTTTTGAAGAACATTTGGAGAGAAACTGATTTAGCATGAATTTTGGAACGATTTTGGTTTAATACTCCCCCTTAATGAAAGCATATTTTTCTTACAGAAAATTTGGAATCAATTAAGGGTTTAGAGGGAGTTATCTTGGTACCAAATGTGAGAGATTTTGAAAAAAAAAAATTGAAAAATTTCGTATCAATGGTACACAAGATGAAGATTTAAAAAATCTTTTGAAGATATTAGAGAAAATCATCTTCATTTGTTTTAGGATAAGTGCTCGATATTTATGAAAATCGATTTTGCGTAGCACTTTCCTTTCTTTAAAGTTCGGGTCACAGTCTGAAGTAACTGCAAGCCATTATGTTTTTAGGAATAGCGCTTGAAAAAATATTTCAAACCTTTGATTTTGATAAGCACTTTCCTTTCTTTGAAGCGCGGGTCCTGAACTGATGTGTTCAGAAGCCATTAAATTGAAGTCCGGGTTTCGTACTGAAGTATACGAAAGCCATTTTATGAAGAAATTTTGAGAAACGACATGTTTTAGAAAACAATTAAAGAACTCGCTCAAGCATCTGTACATACCCGTATCATTGTTGAATGACATTTCTAGAAACGTACAGAATATCGATTATACGAGAGACATGTCGTGAGAAGAATATTTTTTGGATTTTTGATTTTCTAATGTTTTTGTATTTTTTGAAAGATTTTCTATTTTTATATTTTGCTTTTGTTGGTTTTTCAAATTTTGTATTTTGTTTTTTGAAAATATTTACAAAGAAGATTTGAAGAAAGAAGATTAAGTTTGGCCAAGTAAAAGTGGAGTTAAGAGTGGAACTAGAAAAGGATTTCCACATGCGAAATTGGCATAAAGTTCTTCTTTACCACACGGGGTATATGAACCTTCAACACTTTTACAAGTACCTGCATCCACAGAAGAAGAATTTTCACAAATAACAGTGTTAGAAGTACATGTTTCCTCACGGTGAGGGTGATCACTATCAATGGTTGTAGTGGATCTGACTTCCTTATCCGAATGATTGTCACTATTATCTGTGTTGGAGCAAGTATCAAAAATCTTTCCTGTGGGAATCCATCTAAGACCTATTTGGTTGAAAACTTTTCCCGTGGGTATCCACCTAAGGTAAGATCGAGGAGTTGTTTTCTTATCAGATGCAGCGGAAGACTCATTTTTAGAAAAACTATGTCCTGAAGAGATCGTCCTATTAGGTTTCTTTTTGATGTTCATCTTGTCAACGGGTTTGTTTCTATTTGGTGTCTTAGTGGATTGTGCCTTGGCACGAGAATTATCTTTCTTGAGATATTGTAAGGCACATGCATCATGATTAGCTGAAAAGATACATTTTTTACATGTAGTACAGACAAATTCAATATTCTTATTTAAAACAGCAGCTTTAACTTTGTCACTACAGTCTTTTGGAAATTGATTCTTGTTCGAAAAAGACTTAGAATTCCTAGTGTTGTTTTCTAAGGGCATAACATTTTCTTTTGCGCAACTACTCTTAGATGCAAGCCAATCCCTAGTCTTTTGAAGAGTGTTCCTAGGTAATGGTTTACTACTACTAGCAGTGCCTTGAAATCCTGTAGAATTCATCACCCTAGATGTTGCACCTAGAATTCCATCTTTTCGATTCTGTGCCTTTTTCCTAGCTTCTTCTAGATAGTGATTGTTGACCATGTTGTTAGAACCAACAGATTCTTTAACTGGATTTTTGGTCACATTCCGTGTACTGTTCCTAGAGTTGCCAGGTGTAATCACTTTTGGTGTTTCAGCAATTGCTTTTCCTTTTACAAAACTTTTGATAATTCTCTTTTTAATAGGCAGGGACTGTGGAGTGACTGTTTTTCACAAATCATTTTTCTCATTGACTTTTGGAGGAGGCATAGAAACAGACATTTTTGGTTTGGAAACCGGTTTGGGAACATTTGCTTTCTCCGCAGTCAATGGTTTTGTAATCACAGTTTCCACTACCTTTCCTTTTTGACTTTCCAGCTGAGCCCTCAAGAGATCATTTTTAGCTTTCATGTCATTGTAGGCACGCTCATACGACAGTTTGTCATACTTGCATTCCTCAGTTTTTCGATCAAGTTGTTTAAAATATGAGACATTTTCTTTTTCAAGTTTTTCAAGAGCTTTTTCATATTTTGAAACAATTTCGGAGGTCTCATCCTGGAGTCTTTCATGATCTTCAACAGAATATGTTTGCAAAATGATGGACATGATATCGGTAGTCATAACATCTTCGAAGAGAGAATCATTCAAATTTTCCAAAACTTTGATGTGTTCAACACTTTCATTAGCTTGCTTTACCAGGGATTTATGGTCCTTGACAAAGTTAGTTGTTTCTTTCAAAAGCGCTTGTTCAACATGAATTACTCTCGCACTGATGGCAGTTAACGGAGGGGCAATTTGTGTTTTAAAAAACTCTTTTGTTTCGTCATCATGACGAGTAAACCAGATGTTAGTTGTAATATTGGTTTTAGACTTGACAGTCTCTTGAAGATACCCAATTCTAGTTTTAACGTCATCTAAAATGCTTCTAGTATCACTTGTGTTAAAAGGATTGTTTGAAGACATTTGTTCGATTTTCGAAAGAGATTTAGAAACTACAACTGGTTTTGAAACTGGTTTTGAAACTGGTGTTGACATTTTGTTTGAAACACTTGGTGTGATGGAAAACTTTGACTTTTCTTTTTTATTAACAAAAGTAATTCCATTAATTTTATTCCATTTGTTATAATCAATCGGTTTAAGATCTGGATTCTTTTGTTTCATTTTTGATCTACTCTCCTCAGATAGTTCCAACGTTTCAAGAGAATCACGAACAATTATGGGTTCATGCAAAGGTTGTCCATTGTTCAACACATTCTGAGATTTCTGAGCTTTCTTGAGGAACGAAGAAGGGTTGTTACCAAGAGCCATTTTATGTGTAGTATGAAAAATCGGATTTACTTGATTAGAAAGCATCTTGTTCGATTTAGCGGAATGACCCGTTGTAAGAAGCAAATTATCCAATTTTTTGATAGTTTCATTTTTATCCAGAATTTCATCAAGAAGAGAATCTTCTCGTTTTGAAAAATCAGCAATCAACTGTTTCTTCTCTTTTTCAAGATAAGAAAACAGTGCTTTTTGTTTAGAAAGTTGGTCATTTAGTTCAGAAATTTCCTTGTTTAAAGATTTTATTTTCAAGTTCAAATTCACATCAAGTGTGTCATACTTGAGTTGTAATTGTTTTTCTCTTAAAACAGAATCTCGATAACCAATTTCTAATTCGGACATTTTGTTTGTATGAAATTCATAGGCTTTGGCGTGCTCCTTGTAACTCTCAAGCTCAGCGGTCAATTTCTTATTCGCAGCCTTAACCTCGCGATTGACCTTACTAACTTTCTCAATTTCAATGCCACATTTATTGATTAATGATTCAAAATAAGCACGTGTTTCCTCATCAGTCTCAGTATTTTGTGCCACACAGCCTCCATTAGGATCCACATATGGAGTTTCAGAGTAAGTATTGCTACAACTCGGATTGTCCATGTATGTATCATAAGTAGGTGCTGATGTCACAGAATGTTGTTTATCATGAGTAAACACATCACATATGACATTGTTATAGCATGGATCAATGATTGGTACCTCAGATACTGCGTTGGCGTCATAGACAGGAGGTGATTCTGACTCAGTGTCATACTTAGCTTCCTGAAGATTTGCCATGAAGATGCAATTCGCATTGAGTTCCTCGAGGTCTTCCAATTCATCCATAATAGCGAAAAAATCATTTTCCTCAGCACTCAACTGGAATCCCGCTTCTTGCTTATCTGCTAACAAAGCAGCTTTCCGAAGAAACTCAGCATTCTTCTTGTGTGGCTTAGTGGGACAGTTTCGTGCCATGTGACCCATTCCTTGACAGTTATAACACTTAACCTGATTACCCTGATTCACATTTCCATAATTCCCAACGATTGGAGCTGCAACATTCCCATTCTGATTACCCACTGCTCTATTCCCAACATTCTGTCCCATCTGATTTCCAACATACTGACCCGACTGATTACCCTGATACGGAACCGCCTGATTACCCATGCGACTGCTAAATGCTTTATCCAATAAAGAAAATACCTGTTGCTGGTATTGTGGATACGGTTGTTGAATGACTTGTTGTTCTGGTGGATAGAATTGTTGTTGTGGTTGTTGAATGTATTGCTGCAAGTTTTTGTTGTTGGAAGATGATGAAGCTTGTTGTTGTGTATTCACTGAAGGTTGAGTCTTTGCAATAAGTGCCAATGGATCATGATTCTTTGCCAATCTTTCATTCCTGACTTCATTCGCTTCAGATTGATTTTGTTTCAGAAAATCGTTGAGTTGATCAAAGTTTACCTGATGTAAGTCTTTTGTTTGGTTGACAATAGTTACATATCGTCCCCATTCTTCTGGAAGATTATTCAGGAACTTGATGTTTTGAACGATTGTTCTGGGTGCCAACTTGTTTCTTATAAGCTCATTCATCAAAGTGCAAAACCTTCCATAGTAGGATTCAATGGATTCTCCTGGTGTAGATGTAAACTTCTCCCATTCAGTTAGCAGCTTGTTCTCCATGTCTTGTTTACCAATTTCTGTTCCATAACATAGCCGTCTAACACGTTCCCACATATCGAAAGCAGTTTCACAACTGTCTACCGCAGCAAAGATGTCTATTGGTAAACCCAGTTGGACAATATGAATTGCCATGTTATCTGCATCGACTTGTTTCTGATCCTCTTCAGTGTATTCTGATTCAGTTTGAAGATGAGAGGATGGTGGGATGGGAGGTGTTGCATCTGCATTTCAAGGTACATGAACTTGTCGAGGCTGGAAGGGTCCATCCTGAATGGATTTAATCATGAGTTTCCCATTAGGTTTGGTTTTGATGTAGCGGAGTATTCGACTAGTCCATTGAAGATAACCACCTTTTGCCAACATAGGAGGTCGGTTTTCGGCACTAGCTGCATGAATGTCTTCTTGAGTTGCCATTGATGAAGGTATGATCTGATAAAGTTGATGTAGGATCGATTCAACGATAAAGGAGTTGTGGTTGATGAAGATTAAGCTCGGTTGAGGTGTTTCCGAAAGTCGTACTCGTAACCTTGGTTCTTAATAAATTTTCGCCCAAAATTTGAAATTCACTATAAAAATCAATTCTAAGGTCGTATGAAAAATTTGAGTTATGACAATTTTGACGCCAAATTTGACCCGAAAATTTTGAATTTAGGCCCAAAAATTTGAATTTTTGACCAAAATTTTCCCAGTTAAACCAAAATTTGAAAATCGCGTAAAAATTGAACGTTTAGTCTCCTCAAAAGAAGTTACGAGTAGGATATGGTTACGAGTAGGATATGGTTACGAGTAGGATGTAGTTACGAGTAGGATGTAGTTACGAGTAGGATCTTATGCTTAGGAAGCTTAGGCGTAGGATCTTATGCGTAAAAAGTATCTTACGCGTAACCTTAGGCTTATGCATAGACAAAAAAACTTAGTCGTAAAACCTTACGCGTAAGTGTGATCTTATGCGTAGAGTTCTACTCGTAAGAGTTTATGCTTATGCGTAAACTTAGGTTAAAAACCAAAAATCCTTTACACTGTCACAGCTTAAAAGATATCCGAAAGTCGAAGTGTTCCACACACTTATCCAAGTGAGGGAAACACTGAGTCACCGTTATAGCTAGAAGAAACTTCACCAAAGAGTTACGAGTAGAAAACTAGGGTTTTTACTTTTTGACTTCTACTCGTAAGAAATTTCCAACGATTCAAATGATTTCGCTTGCACAGATATCCTTAAAAACACTCCAATAAGACAAAAATGTTGACCTTTTTCACCCAAAGTGCTTAGAAAAGTTACGAGTAGAAATGACCAATGAACCAAAAACGAGTTTAAAAACGTATCTAAACCCGTAAAGCTTGAAACTTTTTGCGAAAAACTAAAACTTTAACACCAAATAAACCTTAAACCACAAGAATCTTGAATTTTTTGGTGAAAAAATGAAAGCTTTAAGCGTTTCAAATATGTAAAACGTGAGCTTATACGTGTAACCCTTCAAAACAAACACAAACACTCCTAAACCATTGTTAGTCGATTGATACCAATTGTTATTCCCCTTCTTTACATATACCTTATCACAAATAGCAACCTTTACCACAAACACCCACGTTATACACACAGTTATGCGTATAAGAAGAGAAAGATTAAGATAAGATATGGTGACTTGAATATGAATTCGTGTATGTTTAGAGAGATAGAGAGAAGAAGATGAAAACAATAAGTTGTATATTGCTTCAAGGAAAAAAACACACACACACACTCAAGCACACCCCTCAAATGACATACTTGAGGGGTATTTATAGTAAGAGAGGATGATGCCCTAAGGCTTGGCCATGGGCCTTGAGATGGACTTGGATTGGGCTTGGGTTACACGAACTAGACAAGGCTAGCTTAACTTAACTGATGCCCAATTAGCTTAGCCCAATCCATGAGCCCGTTGACTATTCTATCACGATATCTAACACACATTACAAAGTTCCTAATCGTGAATGACCATCACTTCTAATAAAAATAATCAAGGCTAACAATTCTCAATGATGGTGATGAATAGATAAAGCTAGCATGAGTTGTCTATCATGATCCTTATTTTTTTTCTTAAACTTTGAGTTTGAAAAGTTGGGGGTTTAATTTGATTCTAATTTTACGTTTTTATTATTATTGAAACTTGATTTATGGTATGAGATTTAGTCCAAAGATTCAAAAAATGCCTAATAGAATTATTGTTAAGCAACAATAAAGTTGTAAGATATGCTAAACAAGGTCAATTTGAGGAATTTAGTATAACATACAATAATTACATTATATTTGTATTGGCCTGACCTTGCGAGTAGGAGTTAGCGCATTGTAAGTTACTATCTATATCTATACTACTTATAATGCACGAAGGCATCTCAATCTTAATTTTAAAACGTACAAGAAATTAAACATGGTTTACAACACTTTAATGCACCAAATTTTCAGAATTACAACAAAGTAAGCATATTGTACAACAAAATAAAGCGTGGTTTCATTTTAAGACCAAAATTCTATCAAACAACATTAATGTTATTAAAAACACCCCTTCACCAAAAATTACAACCGTTTAAGCACAATGTACAATAGCTGCAACCAATTTTCAGATTTACAAGAAAATAAGCATAGTGTATAACAAAATAAGCATGATGTAATTTTCAGACTTACCACATTAATGGTATTAAAGTGGTCAATGTTATTAATGACTATAATGACTACTACTTACAAGAAAAGAAACATAGTTTACACCACTTTAATGCACATAATTTTTAGACGTACAAGACAAGAAGCATAGTGTACAACAAAACACCACATTAATGCTATTTAATGTAGTCAATTATTTAACTAATCAATAAATACAATTAATACAGTTATTAAAACACCCCTTATATAAGAAATACAAATTATCAAACATAATGTACAACCTAATAAAACACAATTCCTGCATTAAATTTCACTACATCAAATAATAAAGCACATTATACAAATATTCAAGCCCGAACGGGCAACGGGCCAAACGGGCGCGGACCAAACGGGCTCGAGCCCGAGCAGACACGGGCCAACGGGTTCGAGCCCGAACGGCCACGGACTATACAAAATTCTTGACATCCGTAAATTTATTGTTAAAAAGAACATAATAAACTAAAATACATTATTTATCGAAAAAATTTATTTCAGGGTACCCGCCGCTGCAACGCGCGAGTACCCTGCTAGTGGTTCTTATATGTATCTTCTTAGACAAGTCTAAGACTTTAAGCTTATGGTATTGGAACCTTTATCTACGTCAAGTGTATTGTAAGTTACTCTTCTTAGACAAGTCTAAGACTTTAAGCTTATGGTATTGGAACCTTTATCTACGTCAAGTGTATTGTAAGTTACTAGGAATTATGTTTCCAGAAGAAAAGTTATTTTTTTCGGTGCTAAGGTATTTATATATTTTTAGATGCATGAACACATTAGCATTTGGTGCTTGTCAGAGGTGTTATGATTTTTATGCGTATCCATGAAAAATTTAAGACGGATAATTAGAGAAATTGTTATATGCAACATCCATGCGTGTATACAAAGGTGACGCATAACAAAGGATTAAGCTATTAGTAGATTTTAGTAGGATAAAAAAATTATAAATATGTTCTCATGAACACATTCACAACCTTGGGCATGTAAGTTTAGTAAACCTTATTAAGCTAAAGATCAATGTATATTATACTCAACAAAATTTACTACATAAGCTATATGTTAGGCATGGAGACTTTATAAAGACAGACAAAGTCTTGAACTGACTGGTTCCTATTAGACGACTCATAGGTCATCTCTAAGGTACTTCAGTCAATAAACATTGGTCTGTAATGTAAAACACGCAGAAGATAGGCTGTAAGATACTCCAAATCATAACACACTAAAGACTTGTGATATTAGTCGAATTCCAGAGAGAGATGGGAGTTCTAGTGAGAGAAAGTGAAAGAGAAGTAAATGAACCAATACCCCCTTCAATGGAGTCAATTTCCACACTTGAAGTAGGACCATTAAGATGGCTTTAGGGAAAAATTGAAGTTAGGGTTTATAGATGGGACATGTATGAAACCACCTTGTAGAAAACTAGAAGGGGGGTTGAATAGTTTACCAATTAAAAACTTTATTTTGAAACTTATTGAAAAGATCAATTGATATTGATCTTAGATATGTTAATGAAATATGCAAGCAATATGTAAAGAGTAAATAAGGAAAGGAATGATCAAACCACAACAAGTTGTTTATAGTGGTTCGGTCTACAAGGACTCTTTTTACTTGCCCTACTCCACTCCCCAAGTCTCACACTCGAGAGTTTAACTTCACTAGTCAACAAGCTCCTTTCATCGGCGGAGAAAACCTTTACACTTCGCTTACACTATTTCCGACACTAAGCTAGATGTCGAGTTCTTTCCAAGGGTACAACTACTCCCACACACAATGTATTTTGAGGACTAAAATACTAACCACTCACACTCACAAGATTATGATGGTTTAATACAACAATGAAGTATGAATCAACACTAGATCATACAACACTAAACAAACAAGACTTCCAACTTCTCGTTTGAAGCTTGAATGTGACTTGATCTTCTTTGCTACAAAAGAGATCACTAATATGATATGAAACTGAGTTAGAAAGGTTAGAGAGAAGATATTTAAGAGAGTATGATGGAAAGGGATGAAAAACTACTTGGTTTGGCTTTGCCATTTATAGGCAAAACCATCAGCAGCATCCACAGACCGCGGACCCCTTAAAAGGGTTCCGCCCGTTGTGGATTTTGGTGCCGCCGGGTCTGACAGCCAAGATATCAAGATCTTGCCAAAGTCAACCATATCTATGTAAGATTGTGTAAGATATGAAGAGTACAAATCCACACAAAATATCTAATGAAATCTTTCAATGATTTCCATGATGCATAACATGATGTCATATGTTGTATTTCTATTTTAAGAAATATGCAAGTACTTAAGTAGTGTTTGGTTTTAAGAACCTAACACATTCTAAAAACTACTATCATACATAATGATTAGAGTCATATTAAGATATAACTAATCATAAATGTAAATGCTTGAATGATGAAGATATTGTTTGAAAAAGCTTGTTTTAATATCTATTAAACTTGACAAGCTTTAACCTTTTATACAAATTAAATTTACTTTTGTCGTTAACAAAACTTAGGCAAAGATCAAAAATATAAATAACGTTTAATGACGATATTTGTATTAACAATCTCCCCCTTTTTGTTAAGGAAAAAATATAAATTTTATTTTTATAAAAGATACAAAGTTTGTGCAAGAGTTATAAAAATATTAGTTTTAGAACTTGAAAAGGAAATGATAATGTAAGTGTATGATGTTTGACTTTTTCAGAAAGTCAAAGTATTCATTAGTTGATGCATGATGTTGACTTTTTCAGAAAGTCAAGTATTACCTTAATGAAGTATTATGTATGACTTTTTCAGAAAGTCAAATATAACAAATGTAAACAAGTTCTATATTTTTCTCCCCCTTTTTGTCTCAACAAAAAGAAGAGGCGATGCGGAATGTAATGAGCCCGAGCCATTATCTCCCCCTTGTTCAAAGCTCCCCCTAAATTGGGTGCTTAATGGGAAGATACATGGATTGTGAAAATAAAGCTAAAAAAAATGTTAGTAATAATGATCATTCACAAGCATTTCCAAACCTTATGTAAAAGCACCAACAATATAAAGAACACCATTCATTTAGTTAAAATTTTTTCATGAATAAAGATCATGAAAAGAGAACATAATGATGTGTTTTAGTACAAGAAAAAAAGAAAAAAAGAAAATAATTCTAAGAAAAGAAAAACTTAGAAATGCTAGTCTATGACCATCCTAATGAGATGGTGGATAAGAAAGAGCGTTGAGGCGTTCAAGGATGTGATTGAGGATGAACCTCATTTTCTCTTGAAAGTCATGGACCATAACCCGGGTCCTTTCAACGGTTTGGGCCGTTTGCTCACAAATTGAGCAACCATGCCTAGGGGGTAGTATGTTTGGGAAGGTTGTGGTGGTGGAATGGTAGATGTGTTGGTGTTGTTGGGGATGTTTGGGGTGGTCATGATGGAGGCTAGCAAAGCATTTTGCATTTGCATAGTCTCACTAAGGTGAGAATCCACCATGCCTTTGAATTGGTGGAGGTTGTGGAGTTCTGATTGAATATCCTCTCTAGTGGGATTGGCATCCCACATGCACTCCTCAATGTCCTCAAGATGAGGAGACATTGATGTGGGGAGTGGATGGTCCCCATACAAAGGACCATGAATGTCTTTGTGAATGGGGTGGAAGAGAAGAGGTTTAGGCCCTAATGGGGCGTTTGGATCAAAAGATGACCGAGGTGACTCATGAGCAATCCGCTCAATTGTGCCAAAGGATGGCAATGGTGGTGGATGATTTGGCCTAGGAGGCAAGTCATCCAAGTCCTCCAAGAAAGGATTTGGTGAAGTTGGTGGAGTGGAAAATAACTCCATAGGAATGAGAGTTGGAGACCTTGGTGGTGAAGGTGGTGATGGTGTTTTGGATGTTTGGATGGGTGCCGGTGGAGGTGAAGTTGGTGTTTTTGTAGGTGGTGGAGTGGTGATCACAATGTGTGATTGAGTAGGTGTGACCAAGGTAAGGCTTGTATCATCTCGGATGGGAGATGAGATAGTGACTGGAGAAGACTCGGATGAGGAGCTAAGGTTAACGAAGCAACAAGGCCTCACACTAATTCTAGCGGTTTTCTTGCAAGGTTTAGGAGAGGATTTTGTCATTTTTGACTTGGGTTTTTCTTTGCTAAATAACGGTAAGAATGAAGAAGGTGTGAGGATGATCATGGTAAAACCTCTCAATTTATAGAAGTGAAAAATTATGGAGAAATTTGTTTGATTTGATGTTAAACCATTAAAGAGATGAGGTTCCTAATGATTTGGAAGTGGGTTGAATGCTAGTCATATCACCCAAGTCAATTCATACAAGAGAGATGGAGTGAAGAAGAAAAGATTTGCAATAAATGTGTGCTAATGAGTGGAATTTCCTAACAATCAGATTACACACGGATTTGAAGGTACCAAAAATTTGGTTCTTCCTTTATGCCAAAGGGCTCCTTGGGTGGATTTTTCAAATTTTTGAATTTTGGTGGGAAATGGATTTCTTATATACCTAAGTGAATTATACTAGTTCTAATAAGAGTATATACTAGTTAAGATTGACTTATAAGTAATGGATGGTAATTTGGAATTACGAAAGAATCGAAATTCAGAAAGTTACCTGGAGGATCCACGACACCAAAAAAGTACACGGCCGAAACCCTAAAAAGGGTGCCGTCTGGTCCGCCTGTACAGGTACGGCGGTACCAATTTACATAACGGACGGTACCAAATCGTTGGTGCCGTCTGGTCCGTGCAGTGCAGAAAACTAGACAGAGTAAGTTTTTAGGTGTCGGGGACTGTTCCGAAACCTGAAATTTTTCTCAAAACATGTGACACTAAACATTTCTAGTTAGAAAAAGTAAATAACACATGTATAAACATAGTGGAGCATAGATTTTGAGCAAGGCTTTTTGATTTTCACATTATAGTGAAAATGGGTAAAATTTGATAGCATACTTGTGCTATCTCCCTGCATGAGATTGTTAGCATACAACATTGTTTCAAGTTATATTATCATCCTACATAATAAAAACAACTAAATAGTATCAAACATTAACAATAATGTATTGTTCCAAACACTCCTTAAAGTACCCTCATTTGTCCAACTTCTTGTAAATCTTGTTCATCATCCTACTGATAAGGTTTTAAAAGGTACCTTTTTGAGGGGTCGTTTAAGCCCTTACTTGATCACTTTTGTATCCGTTATTGCTTAATATCGTTCCTTTTCACTTTTTAGGTCTCTTGAAGGCAAACTGCTGTAATGGTACTTATTTGGACGAAAAGGCGCGGATATATGAAGAAAATGGCCAAAGTCAAGAATCGAGACACTCAAGCTGCTAAATTACAAGGGGACGGCGTCACTGCTTATCTGCGACGCCGTCGGAGGATTTTTGTGACGGGACAGAAGCCAAAAACCCTATTTTCAAGTGACGACGACAGGTTATAAAAGAGTAGGCCGTCGCAACTCAGACGCCCTAGATTTGATCCAGACGACGTCATAGACTGAAGGGGACGGCGTCACAACCATAAGGTGACACCGTCACAAGCTGATCAAGTCACAACATGCACGCGAAGTAGTTGATACTGTTTTGGCCATAACTTTTGCATACGAACTCGGATTTAGGTGATTCAAAAGCCCACGCGACCAGAACGAGAAAATCTACAGTCTGGTGAAAGAAAATCATCGCAACGCTGTCACTCTATAGGTGTGACGCCGTCACTCTTTGCCGACAGAAAATCTGCCTATAAATATAACATTATAACTTCACTTTTTGTAAGCCCTAAACCCTAAGTCCGATTCCAGGGTTTAGGTAGGTGTTTTTCCAGCAACTTAAAGGGTTCCAAACACTCTATAAACATTGTGTGTTGGTTTGTTTGTTAATCCAATCCTATGGTATGTCTTCAATTATCATAATTGTTGCTTGCTCTTCATTAATTATGCTTGGCTAATTCATCTAGTGTTTGCTTATGATTGTGTGAAACTTGTATATAATTAATTAGATCTTATTGATTTCTTAGTGATGCTTGTGTCTATCTTCATCATTAGGTCGTGACAATTTCAATGAGTCTAATTGGTTTAGTTTATAATTCTTGCATCCTACTGTCTCTTGTTTGATTGGTTGTTTCTTATCTTAATTGTAATTAGCTTATGAGTGCGACTAGGCTATCGTTGTGTTTAATACTTGACAAATCTTTGATAGTTTATGAATGACTTGGTGGATTTCGTTTACTAAACCAAAGATAACCTTAAAGTTAGTTTATGAATGATTTAGTGGATTTTGTTTACTACACTTAAAGGTGAATTCAAAGAGTTAGGGAGAAACGCATACCCTACAACCTTAGACACACAACGCAACTAGGAATAAGGACGTGACAATTCAACCATCAATAGGACGTGACAATTCAGTAGGTAGAATTGGATAGCTAGCAAGGAGTAATACATCATAAGTAGATACGCTTCACGTTACTGGTAGATCCCTTAGTTAGTTAGTATCTTTTGGAATAGTTGGCTAGCAACTAATTCCACCCTCACCTCCAAACCCCGAGATTCATACCTTTCCATTCCATAAAAATATAAAAATACAAAAATAATCATCCCTCACCTTTAGACTTAAATCGATATACACTTCAGCCTAACGACACTATTCCCCTAGAGAACGATATCAATACCCGTGGCTTACCCTAATTACTACACTACAACGATTAGGTTCACTGCCTAGGGTGTTAAAAAACTTGCTCGAAGAAAAGGAAGTTTCCTTGACCCCGAACGACGCGTGTAGCGTTATCAAGTTTTTGGCGCCGCTGCCGGGGAATAGTTATTGTTTAGGCTTGATTTCTATCTCGTTTAGGTCTACTCACAAGATTCCTATCAAGTGAGATTTTTTTTCTTTTTATTAGCTTCCTTGTAGTCTATCCCCCTTCTTTGTGCCTTTGTTCGTAAAACTTGTCCATTGACTCTTCCGTTCACCATTATGGAGAACGCGAATCCACTATATTCGCGATTAGGTTTTTTCATAAGAAATTATGATATTACTAAAGCGGATTATTCAAGATGGTGGGAAGAAAGTAACCAACTCCATAAACCTTTTGAGGGTTTCACTATTCCATCAAGCCCACAAAGTACCTCATCTAGTGCAACCGATGCTTCGTTTGAGCCTTCACCTAGGATAGACTTTCGTGAACAACCTCCATGTTTAGAAACTATTGTTAGTAAGGCCCTTAGGAAAACTGACCAAATTTGTGAAAATATTATGGAAAGCAACCAAGCTTTAAACCATAAGTTGGATCAATTACTAAGTTTGGTTTCATCACGACCTAAGGAAATAGCACATGATGAGCATATAGATGATGTAGATGTGATTGAGGATAAGGTGAAAAGTCTAGACCCACAAGGTATCCCACAAGTTCCACCATCATTTAAGGCATACACACCGCACGTGAC
>BPTQ01000002.1:29324776-29418408 GCA_019973895.1 Chrysanthemum seticuspe | reverse complement strand
CGAACAGGAGTTCGTTTACACCAAAATCGGTTATAAATTAATTGGCTAAAACCACATTTGCTTGAGGACAAGCAAATACCAAGTGTAGGGATATTTGATAAGGTTTTAAAAGGTACCTTTTTTAGGGGTCGTTTAAGCCCTTACTTGATCACTTTTGTATCCGTTATTGCTTAATATCGTTCCTTTTCACTTTTTAGGTCTCTTGAAGGCAAACTGCTGTAATGGTACTTATTTGGACGAAAAGGCGCGGATATATGAAGAAAATGGCCAAAGTCAAGAATCGAGACACTCAAGCTGCTAAATTACAAGGGGACGGCGTCACTGCTTATCTGCGACGCCGTCGGAGGATTTTTGTGACGGGACAGAAGCCAAAAACCCTATTTTCAAGTGACGACGTCAGGTTATAAAAGAGTAGGCCGTCGCAACTCAGACGCCCTAGATTTGATCCAGACGACGTCATAGACTGAAGGGGACGGCGTCACAACCATAAGGTGACGCCGTCACAAGCTGATCAAGTCACAACATGCGCGCGAAGTAGCTGATACTGTTTTGGCCATAACTTTTGCATACGAACTCGGATTTAGGTGATTCAAAAGCCCACGCGACCAGAACGAGAAAATCTACAGTCTGGTGAAAGAAAATCATCGCGACGCCGTCACTCTATAGGTGTGACGCTGTCACTCTTTGCCGACATAAAATCTGCCTATAAATATAACATTATAACTTCACTTTTTGTAAGCCCTAAACCCTAAGTCCGATTCCAGGGTTTAGGTAGGTGTTTTTCCAGCAACTTAAAGGGTTCCAAACACTCTATAAACATTGTGTGTTGGTTTGTTTGTTAATCCAATCATATGGTATGTCTTCAATTATCATAATTGTTGCTTGCTCTTCATTAATTATGCTTGGCTAATTCATCTAGTGTTTGCTTATGATTGTGTGAAACTTGTATATAATTAATTAGATCTTATTGATTTCTTAGTGATGCTTGTGTCTATCTTCATCATTAGGTCGTGACAATTTCAATGAGTCTAATTGGTTTAGTTTATAATTCTTGCATCCTACTGTCTCTTGTTTGATTGGTTGTTTCTTATCTTAATTGTAATTAGCTTATGAGTGCGACTAGGCTATCGTTGTGTTTAATACTTGATAAATCTTTGATAGTTTATGAATGACTTGGTGGATTTCGTTTACTAAACCAAAGATAACCTTAAAGTTAGTTTATGAATGATTTAGTGGATTTTGTTTACTACACTTAAAGGTGAATTCAAAGAGTTAGGGAGAAACGCATACCCTACAACCTTAGACACACAACGCAACTAGGAATAAGGACGTGACAATTCAACCATCAATAGGACGTGACAATTCAGTAGGTAGAATTGGATAGCTAGCAAGGAGTAATACATCATAAGTAGATACGCTTCACGTTACTGGTAGATCCCTTAGTTAGTTAGTATCTTTTGGAATAGTTGGCTAGCAACTAATTCCACCCTCACCTCCAAACCCCGAGATTCGTACCTTTCCATTCCATAAAAATATAAAAATACAAAAATAATCATCCCTCACCTTTAGACTTAAATCGATATACACTTCAGCCTAACGACACTATTCCCCTAGAGAACGATATCAATACCCGTGGCTTACCCTAATTACTACACTACAACGATTAGGTTCACTGCCTAGGGTGTTATAAAACTTGCTCGAAGAAAATGAAGTTTCCTTGACCCCGAACGACGCGTGTAGCGTTATCACCTACCAAGGCACTTGAACATTCCCTTAGTTTGCTTGAATTCCGCTGATTCATTTTTGATCTCGGGAAGAGACACATAATACTCATGAGGTGGAAGATGAGAGCTTGGAAGACCATCCTCGGAGCTATTTGATGATGATGATGATGGAGTTGGAGGTTTTGCTCTCTTGCCTTTTGTCTTAGCAACTCGTTCATCACTCAAAGGTACAAAGATGTGAGGGATGAGTTCATAGTGAAGGTGCATCCCTTTTGGGGTTGGTGGAATTGGTGCAAAGTTTCTATAGAGACGGGTGAGAAGCATCCCGTATGGAAGAGCAACCGATCCTTGAGTTGGAATATCAATCATTCTCCTAGCGATGTAGTAGGCTAAATTGAATGGTTGTCGGGTGGACAAGTTGTAGAGCATGTGACAAAGGCAAGCGTTTATGTGATCCCTATTTCCTATGGTGCTAATGACGTTGGCTCTAAGTAGTTCTTCCCATTTCTTAAATTCGGGCTTAAGTTCATTTAGCTCCATTCCATATGGATCTTGGTTTACCTCTTTTCCCTTTCGGGTAACTCGGGTTGTATCACCCTGTTGGATCGATATACTTTAATCAAACTAACTTAAATAGCTTGTTAAGGTTTAATAACCTCGGATAAATCCTAAGTTATTAACAAAGAAACACTGAGCAATCTTTATCAAGTACGCGAAATTTACTTAACAAAGCTAAGAAGAATAACTTTTATTATAAACTCTAAATCTGCTTATTATGCAGATACTCTAAACAACTCTAAGATTATCGAACTTCTCTCTAAAATACTAAATAACTTGTGAATTCGTAAACTCTAAAACTCATAGATTCGTTCTCTAAATCATATCTCTAATGCCAATCTAGGAGTCCTTTTATAGGCTCAAGGATATCCTAGTCGGTTTACAATTTGTATTCTTGTACGACAAGTAATCTAAACATAGAATACAATACTTTCCATAAACGAATATAACAGTTCTTGTGTTCTTGCAGTACTTTGACTTCATAGTGCAGTACTTTGACTTTGTCTTTAGCAGTACTTTGACTCTTTGACTCTTTCCAGTACTTTGCAACTTACAGTACTTTCATATCTTCAGTACTTTCATATCTTCAGCACTTTCATATCCCAACAATCCTCCCCTAACTTGAATTCTACTTGCTTGACTTCAAGTTCTCTTGTAAATTTATCTTTAACAGCTTCATCTTTAAGAACAGATTGTTTCTTAGTCTTTGGATTGTATCTTTGTAGTGTCTGTACTTGTCAAAGTATCTCTAGAATTATTCTTTCACAGCAGCATCCAGCAAGCTCCATCTTTTCAGCAACACAGCAACATATGACAATTTGTACATTAATTCAGTTAAAGTTGCATACTATTCTCATCACTTCCAGGTGTGTTAACTCCTGTGAGAGATGAATCATTGAAAACTTAATGGATTTTAGTCTCTTTACCAAAGCCATTAACTCTGGAGTAGCCAAATGTTTTGGTGTGTAAGACCATGGTACACTGATAACCATATGATTTTTAGCAAATCATCAGCTATCAACAGATTTGATTTGTCTTTACCAAAAGCTGTACCCTTCTGGACTAGTTAGTTCTTATATCTAATGGTGAACTAATTACCAATAATGGTTTTTCCATAGCCTTTACCACAAGCCATTTTCTTGTGGGCTAGCCAACTCTTCACATTACTGATATGGTGAGTTGATTACCATCCAACTTATTAGCAAGTTTTCAACTAAAAACGGATTTGATATATCTTTACTAGAGCCGTTTGCTCATGGATTAGTCAATCCTTTTGTAACCATGGTGGATTGATGACCTATTATTACCATCTCAAAATCCATTTATTCCACATAACCTTTGTTTTAAAAATTTGTTACTTAGCAAAAGGTTTCATTCAAAAATTCATTTAACTGGTTTATTTCTGCAAACAGTACTTTGATGAAAGTACTGTCTGATCAGCAGTACTTTGAATAAAAAGTACTGATTTATCAAAAAGTATTTATTCAAATAAAATTCATACCAGTTATTGATCATCCTCAGCAATAGTAGTCCAGTTGATAAACAAGTTGATAACCATGCAAGCAGTTTCATTATCCTCTTCTACTTCCATTCCATGCTCTAGCATTCTTCTCATGAGCTCGACTGTGAGAGGGTATCTTCTTTCTTCAAACATGTGTATCATTGTTCCATTTTCCAGCTCTAAAACATGAACTCCAGACTCTTCAAAGAATCTCCAACAAACAATTTCCCAGCTTTCTTGATTCTTCCAAATATCATCAGTGCTCTCTTCTTCAGTTTCCCATATAGTTATGAGATCACCATGTAAAACTAAACCAATCCCTTCTAATGGATTATGTTCAAAGTAAGCTTTCACCACATGATATAAATAGAATAAATCTACTCTATCTATAATGTGCAATAAGTCCCATAGCCTATTGAAAACTTTGAAGCTTTCATCTTTTTTTATGAAAAATCATATAATCTCCATCCTTGGATTTCACAACTTCAAAAGCACTAATCTTTGATCTGTTCATCTTCATGTCATCATCTTCTTTTGAATAATCAAAATCTACCACTCTGAGATAATTCCTTAATTCATCACTAGTCTCAGATCTTAATTCAACTTTTTCTTTCTTTGAGAACTGAACATCTGTAACTTCAGTTTTCCTTTTTCTTTTCAAACTCCTTTTTCTTTCAGCTTCAGTCCAAGTAGCTTCTTCTCTAAAATCTTTGATGTCTGCAACATTCTTCTTATAATCCTCCCTAGCAGCATCATATAACCTTTTCATCTCAAAATAATTAAACTTCTGCAATCCTTTATACCCTTGACTTTTAAGATAAGCCATCATAGCATTTTTGTCTTTAGCTTTATTAAGTCTTCTTGGCATAAATCTAACAGGAACAGGTGACTGTAATGGTTCAACAGCTTCATCATCTAATTCATCTTGTACCTTTTGAGCTGCTTCTCTATTCTGAGCTTCTTGAGCTTCTTGAGCTTCTCTATCTTTAGCATTTAAATCTTCTTGAATCTTTCTAGCTGCTTGTTCATTCAAAGCATCTTGAGCAGCTCTTAACTGTGCTAAAGTTGGTTTCTTCTTCTTAACTTCTACCAAAACACGCTTCCCTTTATCCTTAGGATCAATTTCAGGTTGAGAAGTTCTTTGTTGTTCTTCTTCTTGTACATCTCGAATAGTAACTCCTCCTCTTGGTTGTGATAAATCTCCAAGAATTGTAGCAATGAACTCATCATCACTTGCTGAATGAATAGGTTTGAGAATAGCTTCTTTGAGAATAGCTTCCTCTTCTTGTATAACTGTTGTAGAAGGTCCAGCTTCCTCTTCAAAATTTAACACTCTTGGAGTAATTACTTCTTGTCTGAAAGTACTTTGAAAACCAGTACTTTGTTGTTCAGTACGTTGATTATCAGCAGTACTTTGAACTTGAACTTGCTCATCAGTATCTTGAATGATCTTTTCTTCAGACTTTTTAGAACTTTCAGGTTCATTCTCTTTAACCGTATCTTCTTTCAAATTCTGATCTTCTAAATTCCTCCCCAAGTTGACAGAAGATGGTTTATGAACCTTTTGATGTTTACTTGTCTTGGACTGCCTTTGTGCTTTCTTCTTTGATTTGACCCAGATACGAAATTCGTTAATCAAAGGCCACACAAAAGTTTTTAGCCTTCTAAACTTTATCTTCAATTTCTTTATCTGCTTAGCTTGAACCTTAGTAGTCTTTTGCAACTTAACGATCTCCTTTGTCAAAGCATAATTATCCAAAGATAAACCTTCACGAGGTATAGTATGTGGATCATCACTTTGAATATGTTAATGTTCCTCTGATTGAGAAACAGGAACAGATCGTTGTGGAGATAGAGAAGGTGAACCTTCAACTTCTTCTTGAACCTCAGGGCTTGGGAATACAGTACCCTGTGGAGATGCAGTACCTTCTTGAGAAGCAGTACTTTCAGATGCAGTACCTTCAGATGTAGTACCTGCAGGTGCAGTACCTTCAGATGCAGTATTTTCACTTGCTGCATCAGCTTCATCATCAGCTCTAACAGCCTGAACGACTTCCATCATAGAAGTAGTTAATGGTGTATCTGGACCTCTAAATAGATCACTTCTTCTAGCCATAAAAGTAAAAATCTTTGATTGTTGAACAATAACAGGCAATAAGTCTGTAGGATTAGGTACATCAGCAAGTTGTTTGTTCAGAAAAACTTGTACAAACCTGGGATACATTAACCATTTTGATCCATGATTGATGTGAGAAAACATGCCATCAAGTATTAGCCTCGAAAAATTAAAAACACGGTCTATAGCTAATCCCACCATAGCAGATGCTATATTAGACCCAAACTGCTCCCAAGAAGTACTTTTAGCATTAATACAATGTAACAAAACATGTATTAAAAACTTCCATTGAGGACAAAACAACTGTTTTCTGAATGTCTGTTCTGTTAAAGAACCTTCATAACCAATATGCCCAAAAGTTTCCCAAATCAATTCCTTGGCAAAACGAATAGCACCATCATCATCATTAAACAACAAATCTTCTCTAATAGATGCTTCAGTAATCTTAACAGTTCTTCCAACAACTGTAGCCCGAATATAAAATTCTTCATTCTCCATATTATCCCTTGCAGTAGCCCAAAATTCTTGAATCCAAGGTTCAATAATATCCGGCTCCACTAAAAGAGCATAACTGATAGGCGACCCAGTGAGATAATCAATAATATCATGAAACGCCTCATTATCTTCAGTCTTGTCTAAATTTGCTACCATGTTGTGTTTTGAAACAGTAGGTCGATTCGCCATTGGTGATTATGTAAGCACAATAAGAATTTAACTCGAATAAGAATGAGAGAAATATGGAAACGATGCTAAGATATAAGAGGGAAAATCGGAAAGTAGTTATTTATAGGTGAGATTTGAAAAATCACTGCCCAAAATAAAACAACCGTTAGCATTAATTACCCTTCAATATAACCGTTGGAACAGTACTTTAATACGACAAACAGTACTTTCCACTTATGCAGTACTTTCCCAAAGCAGTACTTTCCAAGCAGTACTTTCAGGAAAAATAGTACTTTGCCAAATTCCTCCGTAGAAACTAAGTATACACAAATATCCTCCCCTCAAGCAATACACAGGACTATACTAACACCTTATAGTCCTCCCCTCAAATGTAGCTTAGTAGTTAATCATGCCAATACTCACCACCAAGTGATTGAATCTTGAAACATCAAAGCCTTTGGTGAGTAAATCAGCTACATTGTCATCTGTGTGAACCTTCACTACATTAATGAGCCTGTGCTCATAGAAATCTTTGATAAAGTGATGCCGAATTTGTATGTGCTTGGTCTTGGAATGATACACAGGATTCTTCACAATACAAATGGTACTCTCATTATCAATATTGATAGGAGTATTTTTGAAATTGAACCCATAGTCCAAGAGTTGATTCTGCATCCACAAAACTTGTCCACAACAGCTTGCAGCAGCTACATATTCAGCTTCAGTAGATGATGTTGCTGCAATTGTCTGCTTCTTGCATTGCCAGGAGACTAACCTTCTTCCAAGATATTGGCATCCACCAGTTGTTGATCTTCTATCATAATTATCACCTGCATAATCACTATCTGAAAAAGCTTCTAAGTGAAAAGGTGACTCTTTTGGATACCACAACCCCAACTTTGGTTGTTGTTTTAAATAACAGAAGATTCTCTTTACTTCATGTGAGAGATCTTTGGTGAGACTTGATATCTTGCCCATAAACAAACTGCAAACATGATATCAGGCCTTGATGCAGTAAGATACATAAGAGAGCCAATCATTGATCTGTATAACTTGACTTCAACAGGCTGGTCATCTTCATCTTTGCCCAATGAATTGATAGATTTAATAGGTGTAGTAACAACCTTCATATCATCAAAATTAAACTTCTTAAGTATGTCAGTAACATACTTGTCTTGACTGATAAAAATTCCTTCCTGTGACTGCTTAACCTGAAGTCCCAAAAAGAAAGTTAACTCTCCCATTGAACTCATTTGAAATTCCTTCTGCATCAGCTGCTCAAACTCCTTAACCATGGACTGTTTGGTAGCCCCAAAGATGATATCATCAACATATACTTGAACTAACATGATATCCTTCTTGTCTCTCTTGATAAACAAAGTCTTGTCAATAGCTCCCCTCCTGTATCCATGTTGCAATAAAAATGTAGAGAGCCTCTCATACCAAGCTCTAGGTGCCTGATGAAGGCCATAAAGAGCCTTAACCACCTTGTAGACTTTGTTTGGGTGTTTAGGATCTTCAAAACCTGGAGGTTGTTTCACATACACTTCTTCTGTAATAGTGCCATAGAGAAAGGCACTCTTGACATCCATTTGGTAAACCTGAAAACCCATATATGAAGCAAAAGCAAGAAATATTCTAATAGCTTCTATTCTTGCTACAGGAGCAAACACTTCATCATAATCTACTCCTTCTTCTTGTCTGTAGCCTTGTGCTACTAACCTTGCCTTATTCTTGATAACATTACCTCTTTCATCTCTTTTCACTCTAAAAACCCATCTGGTTCCAATAACTCTCTTCCCATCTGGAAGATCACATAAAACCCAAGCTTCTTAAAGTTTAAATTTAAGAAGTTCTTCCTGCATAGCTTCAACCCAGCTTTCTTTAGTCAAAGGTTGAGCAATATTCTTGGGTTCCTCTTGAGAGATGAAACAAGTAAATAAGCAGGTTTGATGGTCCTTATGATTCAGCCTGTTTTGTTTATACACAAAGCTAAGTAAAGCATTGTGAGGTGTTGTGAAACTCTTAGCTTTGTGTCTTGTCATAACTCCAGAAGTAGAAGGACCAATGATTTGATCAGTTGGATGATTCTTATGAATCCGTAAGAGTGGAGACTGTGGAACTCCATATGCATCATCCAAGTTAGTATAATCAGCACCTTTATTGGAATCTGAGAAAATACCTTCATCTTCAAGCTCATCATCAGTTTCTTCTAATCCAGGCATGGTAGGATCATCCAAATCATCTAAAGTACTGTCAACTGGTGTATCAGTACTTTGGTTGAAAGTACTGTCCAAAGTACTGTGAGAGTACTCTGCAGTCTTGTTCTTCTTCTTTGCCTCTT
Source organism: Chrysanthemum seticuspe (assembly GCA_019973895.1). NCBI lineage: Eukaryota > Viridiplantae > Streptophyta > Magnoliopsida > Asterales > Asteraceae > Chrysanthemum > Chrysanthemum seticuspe. The sequence goes on along the minus strand of BPTQ01000002.1, from coordinate 29,409,502 downwards.
CATAAGCTCTCCTTTGTTCATCAGTGTAAGAATGTGCTAATACATCTTGAAGAAGCATCTGATTAAGTTCCTCTTGAATAGATTGATCCTCAGTAGATAATGAGGATTGTGGTGCAACAGTACTTTGTTTTGGAGAATCAGTACTTTGCTTGGGAACATCAGTACTTTGTTTTGGACTAACAGGATCTTCATCAGGAACAGCATCTGGTCTAGTATGAACTCCATGAACAATATATTGTATATCGTCTACATTATGCATAGGTTGATTTTCTTCTCTAACAGGTACATAATTCATTGAATGAGTTAAAACCTCAAGATCAAACATCCAATCAGGTCCTATACCTTTCTCATTGTCTTGATCTTCTAAAAACTCAACATGAAGACAATCTTGAATCTTCTTAGTAACTCTGTTGTAGACTCTAAAGCCTTTACTGTTAGTGCAATAACCTAATAAGTATCCTTCTTCAGACTTGCCATCAAACTTCCCCAGATTATCAATGGTGTTTAAAATAGTAAGAGGGCATCCAAAAGGCTTCATAAAACGAATGTTGGGTTTATTGCCCATCAGCAATTCATAGGGTGTCTTCATCTGTGGTTTGGTGACAGAGACTCTGTTAAGTACATAGCATGCAGTACTTACAGCTTCTGCCCAAAATTGAATAGGTAGATGCGAATCTGCTAGCATTGTCCTTGCTGCTTCAATCAAAGTCCTATTCTTCCTCTCTGCAACACCATTTTGCTGTGGTGTTCTAGCAATACTAAACTCCCTCTTTATGCCTTTATTTGCACAAAAATCATCCATAAGCTTGTTCTTGAACTCAGTTCCATTATCACATCTAATACCTCTAACCTTGAGTCTCAATTGATTTTCAAGAGCTATTGTGAGAGTCTGAATAGCATCAAAAGTATCATCCTTAAAACCCAAAAAGAAAACCCAATTGAATCTACTGTAATCATCTGTAACAACCAAACAGTACTTTTCCTTATTTAAACTTGCCACAGAGACAGGTCCAAATAAATCCATATGTAACAGCTCCAATGGTTCTCTAATAGTTCTTTCTTCAAGCTTCTTGCAGGAAGCTTTGTGTTGTTTACCCTTCTTGCATGCCAAGCATGATTGATCATTCTTGTAAGTCTTTGAAGGTAAACCTCTAACTAGATTGCCTTTGACCAGTTTGTTGATATTCTTGAAATTAACATGGCCCAGTCTTCTATGCCATTGATGTGCCTCTTCAGATGTTGCTTTAGCCACCAAACATGTGGCTCTTCCATAAGAATGTAGACTCTTCATGTCTAAACTATACACATCATTCATCCTTGGTACTCTAAGTACTACCATGTCATCATCAACAGGTTTAAAATCAGAGGAAAGGATGAGACATTCTGTGTCAGTGAATAACACAGGATGCTTTTTATCACAAATTTGAGAGACTGATAGCAAGTTGAATTTAAGCTCCTTCACATATCTAACATTATCAAAGTCAATAAGCCCTGCTTTGATAGTTCCTCTTCCAGTAATCTTTCCTCCATTGGGATCATTCCCAAATGCAACTCTTCCTCCACTAATATTTCTAAAATCAGACAGAATCTCTTTGTCTCCTGTCATACTTCCAGAGCAACCACTATCCACAATTAGATGATCTTTAAGCTCCACTTCTGGGTTGCCCTGCACACAAAGAAAAGAGTTAGTGATTTTTAGGAATCCAAGCCATTACTGACTTGTGTTCCCCTTGTGGAGTTACAAACTCAAATTCTTTGAGTATGTAATTCCCACTATCTTTCATGATCCAAAATTATCTTTTGATCTTTAGCATGTGGATTTTCAAAACTTTCTGGTTTTTCAACATAAATCTCTTTTACAAGATTATTAACTTTTTCTGGTATCACAAAAACATCAGATTCACTTTTTGTTGAAAGTACTGTGTGTCCCTCAGCAGTACCTTCCCTCTTAACCCATTCTGGTTTAACACATGGTTCCTGTGATCTAGATCCCCTATATGAATTGTAATACCTTCTAGGTTGATAGTGAGATCTCCTAGGATTCCTATTCCAAGTAGTGTGATCAGTACCTTGTTTCTGAGCAGTACTTTGGAAAGTATTGTGAGATACTGAAAGTTTTGAAAAAGGTCTTCTCTGATGTGGGTATCTGTGATCTGGTGTAAAGTTTCTATGATTAATCCTATTTGAATTATTCCAAACTGGTTTGTGCTCTCTAGGTGTGTGATTGGCAGATCTGTTCTTTGGAAATTTGCTAAGGTATTCTGAGTGTCGATCACAATCTTTGATTAAGTGATTAGGACTATAACACACAAAACACAGTTTTTGACCCATACTCCCAATATGACTTCTTCTATGTCTATGACCAAAACTATTGTACCTTCTAGGTGAATGATTGAACCTGTTTTGACCAAAATTATCCCAAAAAGGTTTAGCAGTACTGTTTTGAAAAGACTTTGCAGAAGGTACTGCTTGTGGAGCAGTACTTTGATTTGAAGGTACTGCTTGATTTTGAACATTATTTTCAACAGTTTCTTTGGGTTTTACAGATCTAGATTGAGCAACAAGCTTCTTCCTAAACTCTAGACTGTCTACTCCAAATCGAGAAACATCAGGCCTTATGGGTTGATGACTAATGGGATGTGGGACAGCATTATATCCCTTGTCTTTCTTATACTCAGGAGGTGGTTCACTTATTGAGCCTTCATTACTAGATGTATCTACATAGATAATGAGTTCATCATCACTAGTGGTTATGTCCTCAAAATCACCTACATCCTGATCACTAGGTTGTTTTTCTTCTATGTTATCAAAGTTCATACCAAAGCCTAATCCAGTTCTAATGTATGCTCTTCTTTGTTTTTCAACATAAGTAACATGGGACAGACCAGATTCTTTCCAGGCATCAAACTTAGCTAACAAATCATCTCTTTCCTTAGTTAATTTCTCAATTTAAGCAATTTTACAGTTTAGCTTCCATTCGCTAAGTTTTAACTGGTAATCCTGTTGTTCATATTTTTCAGCCCAAGCCATTTCATTATTTTCATGGGTTAATATTTTGGCTTCCATAGACTCTAAAGTGATTTGATAACCTGCTACCTCAGACCTAGCCCTAACACAATTATCTCTTTCAATCACATAACTGTTAAGTAATTTTTGATAAAACTCATAACATTTTGAGCATACCTCAGAGATAGGAGACTGAGTTGGTGAAGTAGCCACCATAGCAAGAAGAACAGGATCATCTTCACTTTCTTTGCTCCAATCAAATCCTCCAAATCCATCATTAGATTCCAGAGCAGCATGTTCAGGTTCTTCATCAAAAGCAGTGTTCCAGTCCAATGCTTCCACTGTGTCTTCAACTGCATCTTCCACTGCTACCATACAGTAAGTCACTGGTTCATCATCAAACTCTTCACTCCAGTCAACTTCTGATAACTTCTCTTGATCAACCAAGGCCTTTGTTTCAGTATTTGGAATTTCTTTGAGCTCAAGTTTTGGCTTCTCAGATGTTCTGTTTGCTTGATACTTAGCAAACCTGCACTCCCTTGCAAAGTGACCAGTCTTTTGACAATTGAAGCATTCAATTTGGGATTTGTCAAAAGTTATTCCTTGTTTTGGTTTGAAATCAATACTTTTGCCTGTCTTCTTCATGTACTTTTTGATCCTTGCAGTGATCATAGCAACTTGCCACCTGATATCAATTTCTTCAAGTGCGTCTTCTTCAATCTGTGCTAGATCCTCTTCATAAGTGACAGGTAAACTGGCTTGTTGTGCAAAGAAGGAACACACAACTTCATCTGAGTGCAAAGTGGTAGGTGGTGGGGCCTGCTGAGCATATGAAGGGGGGTTGTAAACAGCAGTACTTTGAGAAACAGTACTTTGAGGAGAAGCAGTACTTTTGACAGAAGTACTGCCCTTCTTTTCAGATGATAGAAAAGCTATACTGTGTGACTTAGAATTTGTTTGACCACTCATCTCATGCTCATACACCTTCAGTTGATGATAGAGATCATCAAAGTCCATGACATCCAAACCTTGTTGTCCTCTGATCATTGTAGCAATCACATGCCATGTAGATGGCAAACTCCTTAGAAACTTCAAATTAGCATCCTCAACTAACACTTCTGCCTTGTATAACTCCAACATGTTGAGGAGATTTTGAAACCTATCATATGCAGCATCAAGATTCTCTCTTTCACCTACTGTGAAAGTTTCAAACTGTTGCTTCAGCAAATTTCTGTGCATCTTCTTAGAGGCTTCATTCCCTCCAAATCTGGTCTTGAGAGCAGCCCAGAGCTGCTTAGCATCTTTAGCATCATGAAATTTGAGAAGATGACCATCTGGAATGGCAGATAAGAGAATGTTTAGTACCTTTTCTTGATTCCTTAGGGTTGCTGCTGGTAAGACTGCCTTTGGTGCTGTTGGTTGTCCAGGAACATTAATGGGTTCTGTAACTACTTCAATCCCATTCACAATTACATTCCATAGAGCATGGTCTGTAATGGCAATATACTGCCTCATCTTCATGCACCAGAGATCATATTCTTCCTTCTTGATTATTGGAATTCTGAGTGAGGTGATTGAGGGTGGTGGAACAGCTTCAGTCGACATCTTGAATATTGTAGAAGTAGGGTTTCTTCCTAGTCAGAGTTTCCACACAAGCTCTGATACCACTTGTTGGATCGATATACTTTAATCAAACTAACTTAACTAGCTTGTTAAGGTTTAATAACCTCGGATAAATCCTAAGTTATTAACAAAGAAACACTGAGCAATCTTTGTCAAGTACGCGGAATTTACTTAACAAAGCTAAGAAGAATAACTTTTATTATAAACTCTAAATCTGCTTATTATGCAGATACTCTAAACAACTCTAAGATTATTGAACTTCTCTCTAAAACACTAAATAACTTGTGAATTCGTAAACTCTAAAACTCATAGATTCGTTCTCTAAATCATATCTCTAATGCCAATCTAGGAGTCCTTTTATAGGCTCAAGGATATCCTAGTCGGTTTACAATTTGTATTCTTGTACGACAAGTAATCTAAACATAGAATACAATAATTTCCATAAACGAATATAACAGTTCTTGTGTTCTTGCAGTACTTTGACTTCATAGTGCAGTACTTTGACTTTGTCTTTAGCAGTACTTTGACTCTTTGACTCTTTCCAGTACTTTGCAACTTACAGTACTTTCATATCTTCAGTACTTTCATATCTTCAGCACTTTCATATCCCAACACACCCTTTGGGTTAAAAAGGTGTTCACGGATAACATCCTTATCGGCCAAACGGGTTTGGTAGGGAAGAGTGCGGTCATTGATTGCATCAAGAACGGTGAGTGACCATTTATCCGAGTAGACACAAGTCCCTCGGTTGGGAATTCCTAGCACTTGAGCAAAGTTGGCTAAGGTGATGGTGTAGTCGTTTTGATTGATTCTAAACCTAAGACAAAATTCATCATCGTCTTCATCACTAAAGCCGGTCACACTAGCATAGAATTCTAACACAAACCTAGGACAAATTGGTTCATCGATGTCAAGAAGACAATCGAATTGAATGGCGACTAGTTCTTCACGGAGATTGGTATTTTCAAGGAAGGTTGAGTGAATGGTTCTACCCTCATGGAAGTACCTTGATTCTAGACCCCTAAATATTTCTACTTATTCCTTGGAAAGTCCTTTGGTTTTGTGATGTTTGGGAATATACCCAAGGGTGTCTTTGTGATCATAGAATCTTGCGGCTACCATGGTTATTCTTAAGGACAAGAATTGATATGTTAAAAATGAGAATAAAATTTAACGTTTTGGTTCTAGTGTGTGCCTATATGAAAACAATTTGGAGTTGCGGTTATCTCGACTCATTTTATGCACAAAAATGGTTTTAGTGGGGTGTTTGGCAAATACCATGAGATAACCCAAATGCTCCTAATTCAATGTGGCTTCATTTGAATATACCCGGGAATGCATATTAGTTATGCAATACCTTTAGTATTCAAGAGCATGCAAGTGATGAAAATCTAACATTTCTATTTGTATTAACAATGAAAAGAATTGTTTTCCTACAAGTGAGAAGCTTTTCAAATTTTTTGACATGGGGTGTCTGGTTATTTGAATAAGGCCTTATATTCATTATCTATTGATTAGTGGCAAACATGATTTGTTTATGCATTATGATAATGTAGTACCTAATTTCAATGACTAGTTATGCATTTTGCCAATTGAATTCATATTTGGTATAAAAGCATACATAAACCCCCATGTAATGATTTGTGATAGTTTTGTGCATAAATAAGAATCCTAGACTCAGAATTAAGAGATAAAATGCAGTTAGGATACTTACAATGATGTTATCTTCAGTCATTAGTGAGTGGGAAGATGTCAATAATGAGCTTGGTTTAATGTTTACACGTTTTGGTAAAGTAGGTTTTGAGGAAGAAGATGTTTTGTAGGTAGCAGTTTTGCTTCTGTAGACACCACGGACCAGACGGTACCAAAATTTTGGTTCCGTCCGTGTTATCGTTTGGTGTCGTGGCTACAGTAGCAGATACAAGACAAAATTGTTTTGTTTTGACTATTCTAATGTTTTGGGCTATGTTTATCATACATGTTTGGTTCCATTAACCCTAAACCAAGTCTAAGAAGATTAAAAGGTTCTCGTTTAAGAGGCTTAGTTAAGATGTCGGCAATGTTATCTTCGGAGGATACTTTCTCGATTGAGATGTTTCCTTTTTGAACATTGTCGCGAAGAAAGTGATGACGGATTTCAATATGCTTTGTACGGGCATGTTGAACGGGATTCTTGCTGAGATCGATGGCTCCTTTGTTGTCGCAAAGTATCACAATGTCGTTGAGATTAATTTCGTAATCTACGAGAGCTTGCTTCATCCAAAGAGCTTGTTGACATGCTTTTCCGGCTGAGACGTACTCGGCTTCAGTAGTTGAGATGGCTAAGGTCGTTTGCTTCTTTGCAAACCATGAGGTGAGACAATGTCCAACAAAAGTGCAAATACCACTTGTACTTTTTTTATCGACATAATCACCGGCATGATCCGAGTCGGCATACACTATGGTTTCTACACCCGTTCCTTTGGGATACCATAATCCTAAACACGTTGTTACCTTAATGTATCTAAAAATCCTTTTTAAGGCTTCTAAGTGTGATGCCTTTGGGTTTTCTTGAAAACGAGCACATAGACAAACACTAAACATAATGTCGGGTCTACTAGCCGTAAGATAGAGTAGGCTACCAATCATTCCTCTATATTTAGTGTTATCTACGGATTCACCTTCTTCGTCCTTGGTGAGTTTGGTGTCCGAGGACATGGGTGTTTTAGTTGGTTTGGAATCTTCAAGACCAAATTTCTTAAGCATGTCTTTTATATATTTAGATTGGTTAAAAAATATGCCATCTTCTAGTTGTTTAATTTGAAGTCCTAGAAAGAAATTTAACTCACCCATCATACTCATTTCAAACTCGTCGTGCATGATTTTAGAGAAATCATCACATAGCTCTTGACAAGTTGATCCGAATATAATGTCATCAACGTATATTTGAACAATGATAATATGTGATTCCTTTTTCTTGGTAAAAAGAGTATTATCTACTAATCCCATAGTGTATTTGTTATCAATAAGAAAAGTCTTAAGTCGGTCGTACCAAGCTTTTGGTGCTTGCTTAAGACCATACAATGCTTTCTTGAGTTTGAAGACATGATGTGGTTTCTCAAAGTCGGTGAAACCGGGAGGTTGAGCAACATACACTTCTTCGTTAATAAACCCATTAAGAAAAGCACTTTTAACATCCATTTGAAATAATTTAAAGTCATAAGCACATGCATAGGCAAGTAATATTCTAATAGATTCGAGTCTAGCTACCGGAGCATAAGTTTCATCGTAATCAATACCTTCTTGTTGATTATAGCCTTGTGCAACAAGCCTAGCTTTGTTTCTAGATACTATACCATTTTCATCCATTTTATTTCGAAAAACCCATTTCGTTCCAATTATGGTTTGATCATTAGGTTTTGGAACTAATTTCCAAACATCATTTCTAACGAATTGGTTCAATTCTTCTTGCATGGCAATTACCCATGATTCATCTTTTATTGCTTCATTTATGTTTTTCGGTTCTATGGTGGATACAAAACGAAAATAATTACTTTGATTTTGGGCTTGTGACCTTAAGGTTCTTTGATTAAGTTGTCCTATGACCTTTTCTAAAGGATGACTTTTAGATTCTTTGATGTTGACAATCTCCTTATTTAATGGTTCATCTTCCTTGTTATTATTATTTATTTCTTGACTTTCTATCATTTGACTTTCAACTAAGTCATCATCTACCAAAGGTGATGTCTTAGAGGGAGGTGGACTTTCTTCGAATGTTATGTTCAACGATTCCTCGACTATCATTGTTTCTTTGTTTAGGACAATATAAACTTTACTAGTTTGAGAATAGCCAAGAAATACACCTTCATAAGACTTTGGATCAAACTTGGTGAGATAATCCTTAGTATTAAGAATAAAGCATTTACAACCAAAGACTCTAAAATATCCTAACGTTGGCTTTTTACCTTTATAAAGCTCATATGGTGTTTTGTTTAAGAAAGGACGTATTAAGACTCTATTCAAAATATATATAGAAGTGTCAACGGCATTACACCAAAACTTTTGAGGAATGTTTTGTTCATTAAGCATTGTTCTACTCATTTCTTGAATTTTCTATTTTTACTTTCTACTACTCCATTTGATTGAGGTGTTCGTGGAGCGGAAAAGTTATGTGTTATACCATTTGTATCACAAAAGTTTCCAAATTGAGTTTCGTTGTCAAATTCACGACCATGATCCGTTCGGATCGACACAATTTTAACACCTAGTTGATTTTGAATTTTCTTGCTAAGAATTTCAAATTTATCAAAAGCTTCATTTTTGGTTTTCAAAAACAACGTCCAAGTAAACCTTGAGTAATCATCTACTATGACCAAAGTGTATAAGTTGCCTCCGTAGCTTCTTATAGCGGATGGACCAAACAAGTCCATATGCAATAATTCTAGACACTTAGATGTGGACACCATATTTTTAGATTTATGACTACTATGAGTTTGTTTACTAATTTTGCAAGCGTCGCAAAAGTGTTGGTCATATTTTAGTTTAGGTAAATTCCTTACTAGCTCTTTTGAAGATAGGTTTTGTATAAGTCTCATATTAGCGTGACCTAAGCGTCTATGCCAAAGGGATGAGCTATCATCTAATGTTGTTAGACAAAGTTTGTTGTTATATGTTTTATCTATCTTCATGACGTATATGTTATTTTTCCTAACTCATTTAGCTATGGTGATACCATCTTTTAGTATTTTACTACCATTTTCATCAAATAGTACTTTATACTTTTTATCACATAATTGACTAATACTAAGTAGATTAAATCCTAACCTATCCACATGAGCAACATTTTCAATAGTTAGGGAGTTATGAGCGATCGTACCTTTGCCAATGATTTTGCTTTTGAGATTACTACCAAAAGTGACATTACCTCCGTCATACTCTTGGTATGATGAGAAGAGACTTTTGTTGCCCGTCATATGCCGTGAGCATCCACTATCTTTTATCCATTCATCAGGTTCCAATCCAACTTTCAAGCATACCTAAGAAGCAAATAACTCAAGCATTTGGTCCCCAATATCTCATGGGTCCGTTTGGGTTAAACATACCATTTATTTGATTCATGTATGGAAATGACGGGAAAGAGTTCCATGACATGTAATCTGGAGTTTGATATGGTCTAGGGAAGCTTTGATTCCAACCATTGTGTTGGTTGTTGGGTTGTACATTGTGGTTGCTCTTAGGAAATGGGCGTTTGGCAGAAGGTGCTTTATATCGTTGTTGAGTAGTTTTTTATCTAAATTCATTTTTAGCAAGTCCTACTCCTGATGTAACAGCTGGTTTTAGTTTAACACTATCCTTGGTTTTCTTTGTTACTTTGACAAATTCAGTACGGTCCGTATTACGAACATTCTGTCCTGCTGAAGTACCCACGGCACCATTTGTTTCAACGGACGGAACCCTTATTTTGGTTCCGTCTGGTCCGTGCTGTACTACAGCAGTTTTGACAGATTGTTCGTCCTTTTCGGCCGTTTTGTTTTGACTCTTTGGAATTAATACTTCATTAAATCCTAGCCCATTCATGTCTCCTAGTGTTTTATGGATTTTAACTATTTCATCGGCAAGAGCGATGTTTTTGTTAAATCTTTTAAATTTAGAATTATTTTCGATTAGAACATCTTGTGTGAGCTTTAGTTTTTCTATTTCAAGATTAAGCTCTTGACATGATTTACAACCATCGTCATTTGCTTTTCCCTTTTCAAGTCATTTTGCTTTTTCTTTTAACTCATAAACTTCATTTTCCAAAAATTCCTTTTTGGTTTTTAAAAATTTATTTTTAGTTATGATTTTTAGACTTAGCTCACACAATTGATTATATTGTTTTTGCAAAGTGTCATCATCAATAGAAGAGTAAGAAGAGTCGGAAAGTACCTCATTTGACTCATGTGCCATTAGAGCAATCTCTTCCTTGCTTGATTCTTCATCGTCTTCACTATCACTCCAAGCACAACTTACAAAAGCTCGTTGAGTTTTGCTTTTAGGTGGCTTGGGACATTCTCCTATGAGATGATTTGCATCACCACATCTAAAACATTTTCTTTCACCTTTACCCTTTTTGTCATCCCGATCTTTTCGGAATGGCTTCTTTTCTTCTCGAGGTTGTCTTACGAACTTTCCTCTTCTTCTAAAGAACTTCTTAAAATCTCTAACGGCCATGGCATATTCCTCATCTTCACTACTGGAGCAAGATTCGTCATCATCACTTGATTCCGCCTTTGCTTTTAGAGCAACGGATTTGATCTTCTCCCTTCTTCCTTTGATGATCTCCGAATCTTTCTCCATCACCATTTCGTGTACTTTGAGGTTACCGATTAGCTCGTCTAGTGACATTTTTGAGAGATTTTTGATTATTCAATAGCGGTCACTTTAGCTCTCCATTTAGGATGGAGTGCTCTAAGAAATTTCCTGACAAAGTTCTTACTACGAAAAGATTCATCAAGTGCTTTAAGTGATGTAATAATAGTATTAAAGCGAGCAAAGCCACAATCAATGGTTTCATCTTCAGGGATAACAAATTGTTCATATTGTTGAACAAGAAGATCAATTTTGTTATCCTTGACTTGTGAATTACCTTGATGTGTAACAATCAAAGATTCCCAAATATCTTTGGCGGTTTCACACATAAAAATTCTTTCATATTCTTTTCTAGGTAAAGCATTGTAAAGCATCATTTTAGCTTCATTATTTTTAGCAACTAATTTCTTTTGTTCATCAACAGAAATGTCCTTTGTTGTAGAAGTAAAATCCCCTTTAACAATAATAAACCAAAAATCTATATCTTTTGACTTTACATATGTTTCAAAACGGTTTTTCCAATAGATAAATCCATTGGTTTCAAAGAGTGGTGGTCTTTGCATAGATTTCCCTTCTTTAAAGTTTTCAGAATCCATGGATCGTTTCAAGTTTATAAAATACAAATTATTTTAGAAATTCTTGAGCAACGAGGCTCTGATACCAATTGTAGAAAACTAGAAGGGGGGGTTGAATAGTTTACCAATTAAAAACTTTGTTTTGAAACTTATTGAAAAGATCAATTGATATTGATCTTAGATATGTTAATGAAATATGCAAGTAATATGTAAAGAGTAAATAAGGAAAGGAATGATCAAACCACAACAAGTTGTTTATAGTGGTTCGGTCTACAAGGACTCTTTTTCCTTGCCCTACTCCACTCCCCGAGTCTCACACTCGAGAGTTTAACTTCACTAGTCAACAAGCTCCTTTCACCGATGGAGAAAACCTTTACACTTCGCTTACACTATTTCCGACACTAAGCTAGATGTCGAGTTCTTTCCAAGGGTACAACTACTCCCACACACAATGTATTTTGAGGACTAAAATACTAACCACTCACACTCACAAGATTATGATGGTTTAATACAACAATGAAGTATGAATCAACACTAGATCATACAACACTAAACAAACAAGACTTCCAACTTCTCGTTTGAAGCTTGAATGTGACTTGATCTTCTTTGCTACAAAAGAGATCACTAATATGATATGAAACTGAGTTAGAAAGGTTAGAGAGAAGATATGTAAGAGAGTATGATGGAAAGGGATGAAAAACTACTTGGTTTGGCTTTGCTATTTATAGCCAAAACCATCAGCAGCATCCGCGGACCCCTTAAAAGGGTTCCGCCCGTTGTGGATTTTGGTGCTGCCGGGTCTGACAGCCAAGATATCAAGATCTTGCCAAAGTCAACCATATCTATGTAAGATTGTGTAAGATATGAAGAGTACAAATCCACACAAAACATGATGTCATATGTTGTAAGATTGTGCTGCCGGGTCTGAAATCTTTCAATGATTTCCATGATGCATAACATGATGTCATATGTTGTATTTCTATTTTAAGAAATATGCAAGTACTTAAGTAGTGTTTGGTTTTAAGAACCTAACACATTCTAAAAACTACTATCATACATAATGATTAGAGTCATATTAAGATATAACTAATCATAAATGTAAATGCTTGAATGATAAAGATATTGTTTGAAAAAGCTTGTTTTAATATCTATTAAACTTGACAAGCTTTAAGCTTTTATACAAATTAAATTTACTTTTGTCGTTAACAAAACTTAGGCAAAGATCAAAAATATAAATAACGTTTAATGAAGATATTTGTATTAACACACTTGTTACTGATGTTAAACATCAAAGGTGGGTTAGATGTAACTATATGGTTACTTGTTGGATTTTGAATTCCATGATTGCCGAGTTGTCTGATGAATTTTTGTATGCTGATTATGCATATGATTTGTGGAGAGAGATTTCTGAGAGATATGGTCAAAGTAATGGACCATTGATTTACCAAATTGAGAGGGAACTCAGTAATGTGACTCAGGGTAATCTCTCAGTAGCAGCTTATTTCAATAAGATGAAGAAATTTTGGGATGAATTGAAATTTTTTAATGGAATGCGTGTTTGTACTTGTGGTCATATGAATGCTTGTACTTGTGGGATACTAGACAAATTACTTGAAATGGAGAGTGGGTCAAGGCCTATGCATTTTTTGATGAAGCTGAATGATGACTTTGAGTTTGTGAGGAGCCAAATACTTTTAATGGATCCCTTGCCTAATGTAAACAAAGCATATATATTGTGCAACAAGTTGAGAAACAGAAGCAAGTTACTACTACTTTTCATGAACCAACTGCCTTTTATGCTAGAAACAATCAAGGGAATAGGAAAGAAAACAAGGGAAGTAACAGGAATGATAAAAGGTTTTGCACTAGTTGTCAACAGGAAGGGCATACCAGTGATCAATGTTTTGAGAAGATAGGCTACCCTGACTGGTACAAAGGGAAGAGAAACACTAAGAAGAATGTTATAGTTGCTGCCAATGTGTCTGCTGAGTTTGAAAAGGGGATGCATCATGATACACCTTTTGATATGGAGTTTGAAAATGGGATTGATCAAAAGGTTGAATTGGATCAAAGGATGGTTGCAGCAGTGTGTCAAGAGATTATGAAAATGTTTAAGGGAAAGAATGTGGCACAAGAAGCCTCTACTTCTTATCATGCAGGTATTAAATTTTGTGGCTATTCTTATGCTTTGTCATGTAATTATAGCAAAACCATGAAGTTTAGTTGGATTATTGACATTGGTGCCTCTGATCACATGTCACCCCACATCAGCTTGTTTTGTTCCATAAGAGTTCTAGTTAAACCAATCAAAGTTGATTTGCCTGATGGAACTCAACAGGAAGTAACTATGGTTGGTGATGTTAAACTCACAACGAATTTGACATTATACAATGTTCTTTATGTGCCTGATTTTAAGTTTAACCTTTTGTCTGTGGGAAGGTTATTACATAATCAGAACATGGCTGCAATCTTCTTTCCTAACTGGTTTCTTTTCCAGGACCTTTCCACTGATAAAGTTGTGGATTTTGGAAAGGGTACCAATCATCTCTACACATGCAGTGCCTCCTCAACACCACCTGTTTCTCTTAAATTTCCTAGTAAACTTTCTGAATTACAAAGGTTTTCTTTTGCCAATTATTGTACTAGAACTAGTAACAATGGTGCACATACTGAACTCTCAAAATTCCATGAGAGAATGGGTCATACTTGATTGTCTAAGATGACCCATATTAGTGATTGTAAGACATTTGATACTTCTGATTTCTTCTGTGATACTTGTATGATTGCTAAGCATCATAGGTTGCCTTTTAATAGAAGTACTACTTTGAGCTCTCAACCTTTTTAATTGATACATGTTGATCTTTGGGGGCCCTACAAGACAACAACTTTAAATGGTGCTAAGTATTTTTACACAATTTTTGATGATAATACTAGAACCAATTGGACTTATTTGGTACATACAAAGGATCAAGTGACTGGTATTCTTTCATCTTTTGTAAATTATGTTGTCAATCATTTTAACACTAAGCCAAAGTATATAAGATCTGACAATGGGACATAAATTGTCAATAAGGAGTGTTTGGATTTTATGCAAGCAAATGGTATTGTTCATCAAAGGTCTATGGTCTATACACCACAACAAAATGGGGTTGTAGAGAGGAAGCATAGACACTTATTGGAGACTGCAAGGGCTTTAAAACTTCATGCTAATTTTCCAAATTGTTTTTGGGGTGACTGTATTCTGGCTGCTACCTACCTCATCAACAAGATGCCCATGAAAATCTTATCTTGGAAGTCTCCTTTTGAAGTTCTGTATGGAAAGGTGCCTACTTATGATACCTTGAGAGTCATGGGTTGTTTATGTTATGCAACCATTACTACACCTCACAAAGACAAATTTGGTCATAAGGGAATTCCTTGTGTTTTTATTAGGTATCCACCAAATCAGAAAGGTTATAGGCTGTATGACTTAAACAATAAAACAGTGTTCTGTAGCAGAGATGTTGTTTTCAAGGAACATATTTTCCCTTTCAAACATCCATCTGAACCTTCTATACCTGTTTCAACATTGTTTCCTACACTTAATCATTTCACTGATAATGAAGATCTTCATGATATACTTCAACCATCTTCTGAACCAAACACTCCTGAACATACTACTCCTGAGCATACCATACCTGAACCAAACACCCCTCCACTTGAAACCAATAATGATGAGATGCCACCAAACATACCCTTTCCTGTTCTTGATATCCAAAATCCTCCTGCTCCTCAAGTTCCTTTAAGGAGATTGATAACATCAAATAGTCCTGAATTTTAAGTGTCAATTTCCCCCAATAATGCTCGTATTTTATATCATTTATATGGATTTACGCTTGTATTCGTTTATATTTCACTTTCAGGTAAATTACGAGCATTGGAGCTTATGAGACACGGATTTGGAGATTTTCTTAAAGATTTATGATAGTATGCCAACTGCGAAGAAGCTACGGCGTAACTCACTCTCTCACATTACGCCGCAGCTAGTGCTTTGACTCAAAAGACCAACTTAAAGGCAATTACGGCGTAACTCCCAACTAAGGTTACACCGTAATCAATTAGGTCAAGAAATATTTTGCGCCTCCATCAATTACGTTGTAACTCCTCACAAGGATTACGGCGTAATCTTAGCATAAGTAACCTGTATTGAAGATACAACGTAACCTTTCCCAAGTGTTACGCCGTAACCTGCTTGACGAGAGTATTATTTGAAGAATTATAGAAGTTACGGCGTAACTCTCAACTCAAGTTACGCCATAACTAGATCGTGCCTATAAATACCAGCCCTAATTTCTGCATTTCGTTATATTTTGTTATTGATTTGGTGTTGAAAATCATGTTTAGTATTTCAAATATTTTTTCTTATATGTAAGCCAATGCACATGTATACTTTTCAAGATCACATGTTAATGGCAGTTTACAAAAAAAAATAAAAAAATATGCATTCTTGTAGGCTCACAATCTGGACCAACGGTGTTTGATTTTACAAAAGCTGTTGTTCGTGATGCGACAACACCTTATCCTGGACTACTACTAATTAGAATTATATAAAGGTACTGAAACTCACGTATGTTGTTTGAAGTGTCTGCTTGAACTTTAATAGTAAACATGCATCTTGTATATGGTTTGTGTAGGTTGTTCATTGCACAGTTGGAGCCACTAATTTCTCAAGAATCCGGCATCGAACAAGTTTTAGTAAACTTGTCATCCTTCTTTTGTTTTGGTGTCATGTTTTTATGCATGTACCGGTTGTTACATGTAAGTGAGATTTAAATGTAGTATATTAGAAATAATTATGCAGGAGGCTGATGTTAAAGTACAAGAATCTCCAGATGCACATGACAGAGATGGTGACCAGAAGAAGGGAATATCTATCATCTTACCTTTGGAAGGAGTGAACACATTAACTCTCAATGGAAACGAAGGTCCATCCAATGGTCTGCAGATTCAAGAACATAGGACAGAGGTAGCTCAAACTTATACTGTTAGGGATGTTCATGAAAGTGAAACAGATGCTCAGAATGCTAGAACATCTGGATTGGATTCAAATACCATGTAGGTAAAGAAGTCTCCCGAGATGTGTTTTAATTGATTTATTTTAATTTCCAATAACTAATGATGACGCGAAGTTTTATAAACATGTAGAGTGAGGATAAACAATCAAGAAAAAGGAAACGCCTGTGAACGTTGCTGCGCGCTTTTTCCACTATGAATAACGTATTAAGAGCGGTTCTAGATATGCCCGCCCAAGGTATCATCGTTGTTGTTTAGGTGGCAGACTTACGTATGCGCGAGCGGTATCCACAATACATAATGCAATTTTTCCATTAAATATTGAAATCATATGATTTTTAAACAATATTCAAAATATGACAATTGCTCTTGGTTTGTTGATATGTGTTGCTAGGTGGACACACATTTTATACAAAATCGAGTAGCTGATTGGAGCTAGGGAAGCATTGTGGAAGCTGACATTCAGATAATTTGTAAACGCCCATCTGGAGTAGCTTTATGTACTAAAAGTAATACGATAATGGAAGACTTTTACAATTTTCGGGTCATTAGTTAGCACGACATGTATTAAAGAAAATCAGAAACTCAAATAGGTGTAAATCTTAACCCCTTTAACTTGCCATATTTGTTATATATGTGTATACACAGTTTACCTTTAATTTTGTTATTTCCATTACCTGTAACTATTGTTTTTCCTAGAAATGTAGTTTGCTGATTTGTTGGACCTAGAATTTACAAATACTGGGAAATGTTACATGAATTTTATGATACAACAACTCTTATAGAGAAAATAACGCCTAATAGCTTAGAATACTCATAAAATTTTATTTTAGTAATACTAAGTCAATGGCATTTTGTTACTAATCATATATATTAACATGCTAGAAACAAGGTCTTTATTCACACAAAAATGAAACTACATTACTCATTTGGCCCGGAAAATTAGCATCATTAATATTCTTTCATGAGAAAGTACAATCAATACTAAAATGTATGCTTCAGATTCACATGATTATGAATCTTATATCGAACATAAAATAAGCCAATTTAGTCATTACTTAACTTCATATAATTAGTAGGCGACTACCCGTTCAAATATTTAGTAGATACGCAAGTTAAATAAACATCTTTTAGAGTTGATTGACACCTAATATATTGTGCAATATATTAAATAAAATGAAATTAACCGCCACCTTTTATATCATTTGTCTATCTGTTAGTTTGGTTGCGTCAATTGATTATTTTCATCTTTTTTCTGATGAGAATATACTGCTCTTTATTATTCACAAACCATATCCTTCTATTGGTATAACCTTATCATATAACATTTATTATGATTGTTATGCATGCTACTTCATGTACGATTCCGTTAATTTGGCAAGATGTCTGACAACAATCAAATGCAATTCCTGATATACGTTATCTGTTTGATTTGCTGTGTCTTGAGAAAGAAACGAGATCATGTCATCAACCCAATGAGCCTTGGTGTTTTATTGTGCTCAGTTGTTCATCTTATTAACACAACAGGACATGAGGTATAGGTTTTTCATGTATTGATGTACAATAACTTTTTGCTAGAATAGAAGTTTATTGTCATGACTCTTAATGTCTCAAAAAATATTGTATTTTCAGCACATTCGTATGTAATTTACGTCGAAAGATGGTTGTGATTGGAAAAAAAGATGAAGGACGTACAAGCGAAATGGAGTAGGTAATTTGCTTTATTATTCACGAAAGACATCTTAATTTGATTGGCATTGAAAAATAAATGACCATGATTACTTATGATATTATAATATTTCAGGTACTAAACCTAAGAGCTTATGAAGAAACACCTAAAGCAATATGGTGGCCATATTGAATTATTGATAGATTTATCAAGAATGCTCCACAAGTAGGTGAGCAATGCTAAAGTTAGAGGTGGGAATTGTGATCTATTTATTTGGAAATGGATTGATCTAGGTTATGATAGAATTGACTGAAGCATACTATCGCCCACTCTTACATACTTGAATAATGAGTGTTGCACTTTACATCATGGATCACACTTATATTGTTGCAAAGGCAAAATGAGCATAGTTTTATGTGAAATGCTTACGAACAAAAGTGCGCATAATTATATAAGAGAGTTCAATGTAGCTGGTTAGAAACACAAACATTTCAAACCCGCCTGATAATTACTTGACTAAGATAAAGTATGCATGTCACTTTTAATCCATATGCTAATAGCTGATTCAAAGGCCCTTTTATTGCATCATTTGCAAATTACACGATTGATGCGTGTTAATGGAAGAGGAATGCAAGGTTCTGTACAGCAGATAGCTCAAAGCAATTGGTGGAACAAAAAGGAATTTATTTCTTTAACAGCGAAACAGAATAGATTGTATAATGCATAATATCTTCTGATTCTTCCTAAGACCATTGGAATCTTAATGTAATTCTCTGTTGCTCCTTTGTTCATATGTATGTGGAAATGACATGTTGGCCGTCCTGCAGCATTCCAGTATGGTAATCCTCAACATGCACGTGATAGCTATCCATCAAATAATGGCTCTACTATCAACGGTTTCTCTCACGGCTACAGTGAGAACAGTTCTTTGCCTCCAGCTTTCACAACTTCTATTCATTGGTCTAATTTGAGAGAAGCGCATGGATATATTCTCTCTTACGAGAGAGACTCAAGCTTCCGATATGTCATTACTTGAGGCCGCGCTGAACTGAAGAGCTAAGAGAGGCGAAGAGAGGCTGAAGTCAGATAATTACCAACAAAAGTAAGAAACTATCAACTCTACAGATTTTGGTATAGTGTTTTATAATATTTCGGGTTCACGATATACAAAACTAAAATGTTTGGGTAGACATGGGAATAAGTTTCTTAGCATGACTCATTTTAAGTTAGCCTTTTTAACAGTTATAACTTTTTTTTTACAACATTCGACCCTGCTGTAGCATCACGGTTCACCACCACCCGACTTGGTTCAACAAGAGAAGTAGACCTTTGAAGCATTTTGGGCTCATTTCGCGCTCCTTTACCATTTGTTGACAAAGACCGTTTCATACCATGTGCTTTCTGAGATGGTAATATAACAACGTTTTGGTCATCTGATTCCGCGTTGCATTCCCTTTTGGTGATTTACCTGGTTCAAAAGCAAAAGCTTCACCCAAAATGCTTGAAATACCTCACTTTAATTATATCTTTTCACAGTATTAGTGTTTTCGTTTAATTGTGTATAACATTGTTAAAGGTGTTTCACTCTTAGTACAAGTAGAAGTGAGAAGCAGGTGGATCAGGTAATGGGTCTATATGGGTTCGGATTACCCATTAACTTCGTTTTAAAAAAAACATTCAAACATGCACAAAAAATATCACGCTGTCCTAAATGATAAAGAGGTGCTACATCTATGAAGAATCCATAAATTGGGTACGCCTTGAAACTCTTCACCTAAGTGCCTACGGATTTTAAGGTGTATTATTATGAGTTGGCCATAATAAAGAGAATCCAGGTGGAAAAGGACTTTTATGATTTTTTCCGGCTAGAAAACATGACACAGATAGGAGAGTATTCTGCACTGACAGATAAAAAGATTCTATTTATGAATCCAGAGATTAGAAAAGATCTGTTTTGCAGCAATAGTTCATCATTACTCATGCTAGCAGATTATCATTTACCATGCTAGAACTCAGACTCAACAACCTCATAAAGAAGGTTTTTTTATTAATTTATTTATTTATTTATTTATTTATATCACTTTTTGGCACTTATTCCTAATTGTAGTATCTATTTCAAGCCGATCTGATATTCATTTTTTTTCTTCTTCTTAAAGGTGTCAATGAGACAGTTTTGGAGGTCAACCACAGAGCTGCTCTAAGGAAGACTTGTCCCTGCATATTTCTGTCACATCTTACCCCACCTTTATACTGCTTTGACACTGAGTAAATCGTATCCACATCCTTATTTGATTTTTCTCAAAGTTCAACATCTGAACCAGTAGGAAACTTTTCCCTCTTTTAAATTTGCAAGAATTGTAGAAGGTTTGTCCTCCACATTTGAAATAGGTAAGTTCTTTCTCGCATGCTTAGCAAACTTCTTTTTTGAGTCACTAATCCCTTCAGTTCATTGGTCTAATGATACGGCATAAGGTAAAGCCCAACCAAAAGTATATAACCCTTAAAGATGGATCATTTTTTGAATTATTAACCAACAGGTTGTCTACTTTTGGTTGGGCTTTACCTTGTGCCGTATCATCTAACCAACATCCCTCGAAGATGGATCATTTTTCCTCAACTTCTCTTTGTTGATCTATTACATTTTTAAACACCACTCTCACTGTGGGATGGATGTTAAAAATGGTAGTGGGTCAAAAAAAAGGAGCTCAGGTCAAAATGATGTACCTTCAACGAGTGGTGTTTAGGACTATGTACCAAAGGAATGAGTTAGTGACTCATAAATGAGGTTTCCCAAACGCACTAGAAAGAGGACACACATTTTGAGCTTGGAAGACAAATCGCCGGTGATTATTACAAGCTTAAAAGATGGAAAAGTTACTAGAGGTCAGATGTTAAACATCAGAAATCGTCAAGCGAGAAAGTGGATACAATTGTATTAGAGTCTCAAAGCTGGGAAAGAAGTATGGTAAGAAGGTGGTAAAAGTCTTGCAGGGTTTATTAACCACCTTAGCAATCCAAACTTTCTTCCACGCGCACTTTTGAAACCCCTTTTACGAGTCGCTCATCTCTCGTGGTTCCTTGGTCAACACATCAATTGAAGGTGTATCGTATTGACTTGACTTTAACCCGATACCTTTCTTGATATCACTCTCAGTTTGGGATGGATGTTTAGGTAACCAGGCCAAAGAATAGAGGCTCAAGTCAAGATGATGCACCTTCGATTGGCGTTTTGACCAAGGCACCTCGAGAGCTGACTGACTCGGAACTGGGTTTCCAAAGTGCTCGTGCAAGATAGCTTGGATTAAAAATGTGGAGGATAAACCTTAGTGACTATTGCGGCATCAGCTAGAGTATGGCAAATTTGCAAGTCATTAAGTTGTAAAAGTTCAGAAAACATGTAGTCCCTAGAAATATTGCATGGGATTATATATGGATGAAATTATCAATCACGTCGACTTGTCAAGTTCATATTTTATAGCATCACCATACCTTAGACAACTAATGTTGTATTTGTAATTTAAGCATGTTACTTAATCAATCTTTGAGTCCTTTTTCATATCTATGCTACAGTGTTGTTGCCTTTACGTTTTTTGGCATTCTTTTTTATCCAGTTTAGTTTAAAGAAGCATTGTTTTGTGTCATTGTTATGCTCAACTTATGCAGCATGACACATCATACATGTTGACACTCGGGTTTTATTTTATGCTATTGAGTATTTCTATCTTTAGAACCAAAATACCAGTAACAATGTAACATAGCTCAACTCAATGCAAAACCAAGGTGATGCTGGAATGTGTTGCAAAAACTACAGATGAAATAACAAGGTAGTGGAATGCCAAGTTTGATCTGGGACTGGGATATTTACTTATTTAGCAAAGGACAGAGCTTTTCAATTAAAAAGAATGGGCTTAACCAGGCTCTAGACCAGGGCTAAGGAAATACAGCTTTTGGGCCCCGAAAACACGAGAAATTTTTTATTATGTGTATGCTTCTGGTGGTTAATAGGTTATTATGTAGAAATGCCAAATTGGGTTGTGCATGCACTGTAACGGGTCAAAGGAATAGGTTAGAAAGGTTTTTGTTCAATTTCAAATGGTGTTTGGATATGAGCATATTTAACTTTGTTTTTCAACCCGTTAATTTTATGGCATATTTGAATTCATAAGCTCATGTTAATAAGCTCGCAAGCTAAAATTAATGGTTTATTCGCTTCTCTAAAGTCAAATAAGCGGACAAAATGAGGTATTTTAAGCACACTGTTAATAGATACTTAGTGTGATACATATATACAATTACACTTTCAATACTTGTGGCCAAAATGATTCATTACTAGCATTTTGACTTATCTTGAGAACGGGGATTCATTTTATTTATAAACTTTATATCTTTTAGTTTATTAGTCATTAAATTGAAGAGTATTTATTTTATCTTATTGTTATATAACGAGGTTGCTTAAGGGTATAATGTGAAACTTTTACTACACATCTATTAAACCTTTACAATACATCTATTAAACTCTTACTACATTGTATCTCAATTTCAGGAGTAGTTATGATGCATGACGTTGATCTTTATGTGAAGCCCATTCATTTACGTGATTGGTGTCGTTGGAAGGAGTAATGGACAACCCTTTGTCACTGCAAACTTTGATTACAATGCTTTAATCTTTGATACTGATTCGCAATGACATGTAATAAAAGTTGGCCAAACTTTTTTGAAAGTTGTGTTGTTTTTCAAAGGTCAATCAATATGTGGTTTTTTCAGAGGTCAATCTTTGATATCGATTCGCAATGATTGTTAATAAACGGATTAAAGTGTTTATATTATACTAAAACAATATACATATTATGTTTCTTTAAAAAAAAAAAAAACAAAAAATCATTATACCTTAATTTCTAAGAAGAAAGCTAGACCTGGGATATTGGGATGTGCTTCTGACCGAAAAACACACATGAGAAATGCAGTCACAAATAATGTATGCCAACACTTAAAATTAAGTATGTCTAAAAGATAGATGTAATGATTGCTTTTAGATACCACAAAAATTACAAATACTTACAATGTAATTGAAATATGCATTATGTGTAACCTAGGAGGGGAAAAAATGAAATTTATGGCTACAGATTTACATGCAACTCGTGCATTTATCAATGAAGTATATGCAAGGAAAACTGCTAAAGGTCATAATAACCTGTTATCAACTAGCGGTGTTTACTCGACGTGTTTACACGTGCGTATTAATAAAACTGGACGGGAAAAATTATACGAGCCTGAATGTATATTATGTGGTTGCTATTCTTACCTGGAAAACTTTATGAGGCTATTTCAAAACTTAAAAACATAAATGCATTGGATATTTATTTTAATAAACACAAATAATTAATAAAGTCATGCCCGCCCTGGGGCGGGCTTCGCCAATGATCACAATTAATCAGATAATTTTAGTTATAAATTATGACAAATCCATACTTTAATTTGTGACTCAAAGTTTTAATGTTCACTTATCAACATAAGGAAGGAGCTGATCAAGAAAGCATGGTGAATGACTTTGAAATTGATTTTGCTAAGGTACTCGATGAAATGACAACGTGTAGAGGGGAACAAAAGCTAAGACAGAGCTTCAATGATAGGCAATATCATGCTGGTATCAACATACATGATCAAATGGCAACCCAGAAGAGGCGAGTTGAAGCTAGCATCGTCCATTTAGAACTAAAAGCTCCAAAATGGGTGGGTCATGGGTCAAAATGGGCCATTTAGGTGGCTCAAGATGGGTTGGGCAGGCTTATTGAAGTTGTTCTTCCTTAACCATGTTTCTGTAGTCTGTTGGTATAATTTTTAGACGGTATATTTAGACGTTCTGTTAGTGTAACTTTTCGTAGTAGACTCATCGAGACTTGAATGTAGAACTTTTACTTCTGTAGGAGTTCATTAAAACTGTAGTTTGCCTCTGTTATTCAATTCCTTGTGTTTTTAATTTCCGCTTTTGGAGTGTGTTAAGATAAAACGTTCAAAAAAATAATTTTCGCTATAGTAAAATATGTCTGTTATAATTATAAGTCATGCCCGCCCATCAATTATAGTAACAAATATAGAATATAAGGCAATAGAATATATGTCATAATTATAGCCGTTTTATGAATTATGGTAACATCGATTATAGTTCTTAACCGTTTAATTTAACTTTTAATAACTTTTTAGTATATATTTGTTCAACTAAATCCTAAAAATAAAAACCACAAATCAAAGTACTTACCTGCTTTTAGCCATTTTATGGATTATGGTAACATCAATTATAGATCTTAACCATTTCATTTAACTTTTAATTACTTTTTAGTATATATTTGTTCTACTAAAACCTAAAAATAAAAACCACAAGTCATACCCGTCCATCGGAATATATATATATATATATATATATATATATATATATATATATATATATATATATATATATATATACTAGACTTCTAAGCCCGCCCAATGGGCGGGCATGACTTGTAATATTTAGTTGCTTAATAATATATGGTTGTTAATTAATTGTGATAATTGATTATTTGTTATTAAGTATTAATTTTTTTATAATACATGGATGTATTGTTTCTGGTTATGTTATTTAGTTGCTTAATAATAGATGGTTGTTAATTAATTGTGATAATTGATTATTTGTTATTAAGTATTAATTTTTTTATAATACATGGATGTATTGTTTCTGGTTTTGTTTTTGGTATATGTCATTTTGGTTATGTCTTTTAATTGTCGTTGGCATATTTTAGTATAGAGTGTCAGGTTTTTTAAATGATTTGAAGTGTCTAGATGGTTGTTAATTAATTGTAATAATTGATTATTTTTTATTAAGTATTAAATTTTTTTTATACATGGATGTATTGTTTCTGCTTATGTTTTTGGTATATGTCATTTTGGTTATGTCTTTTAATTGTCATTGGCATATCTTACTATAGTGTGTCTGGTTTTTTCAATGATTAGTTGTGTCCGACATATAACACTTGCCATTACGAAGTCCATTTGTGGTTTTGTTGGATCCAACTTATATGAGAACATGCAGTATAAATGTTCATATATTTATCTCTTAAAAGGTCATGTCATAATAAAATTTTTGTAAACGGAATGGGTCAAATGGGCTGAGTGTGTGAAACTTAAAGTATATATAGTAGAAACTTAAATATACTCATATATGAAGGGTGATAGTTGAAGGTGGATATTCAGTTAGTATACCACCAAGAGAAACCGTATAGGAGGAACCACGTAAACATGTGTAGTAAGTGGAAGTAGATTTTCAAGATGTGTCGTTTTGGTGTACATCTGAAATCCATAAAACAACATATAATCAAACACAAAGCAGAAAAAATTGAAGAAATAAATAACATAGCAAGGACATCAATAATATTACACGATAATCAGTACAGACTTACTTGGTTCCCTAGTGAGGATAATTCTTTAAATCTGGTTTGTAATGGAATGTGTCATGGTATCATTTTACACACAACTTTAGCAGCTATCGACATCAACATATCAGAACAAATATCTGCAACATTTAAAACAAATTAGTCCTAGCACTATTTGGCATGGTATTTCAGTGACCGGTTACAGAATGTGATATTATTATAACTCAGCGTAATTTCATTCAAATCATGCATAAAAAAACTATAAAAATTTTAAAATTTTAACGAACCTTAAAGATGCATGGGTGCTTGCATATTGTTGTAGCCCTGGAACATACACCCTAGTACATATGAAAGGACAAAGAGTGCGTTTAGTTTTTGTTCTTCATTCCACCATCAGGGTCGTGTTGTATGAGGCTAAGGTTCCAAGAGCCATGCTTGTGTGAGTACGTCCAAAATACAAATTATGGACGGTACCTAGGGTCACTCAAGACAGAAAATGGAGCAAATATACTACAAAACTTGAACAAAGCTATATAGATTCAGACACATTCATATCAAATGATGAGTGTTAACATCAAATACATTGTGGTATTATTCTACATCATCCCTATATAAGATAACAACAGGGCTATCATTTATC
This sequence comes from Chrysanthemum seticuspe, assembly GCA_019973895.1. NCBI lineage: Eukaryota > Viridiplantae > Streptophyta > Magnoliopsida > Asterales > Asteraceae > Chrysanthemum > Chrysanthemum seticuspe. The sequence goes on along the minus strand of BPTQ01000002.1, from coordinate 29,383,204 downwards.
ATTATTATAACACATTAAACATACCTATGAAGAATTATTGGCTACATGTCCATTAGTGTGATCAGCATCATCAGATCCGCCCAATGGGCGGACATGACTTGTAATATTTAGTTGCTTAATAATAGATGGTTGTTAATTAATTGTGATAATTGATTATTTGTTATTAAGTATTAATTTTTTTATAATACATGGATGTATTGTTTCTGGTTATGTTATTTAGTTGCTTAATAATAGATGGTTGTTAATTAATTGTGATAATTGATTATTTGTTATTAAGTATTAATTTTTTTATAATACATGGATGTATTGTTTCTGGTTTTATTTTTGGTATATGTCATTTTGGTTATGTCTTTTAATTGTCGTTGGCATATTTTAGTATAGAGTGTCAGGTTTTTTAAATGATTTGAAGTGTCTAGATGGTTGTTAATTAATTGTAATAATTGATTATTTTTGGTTAAGTATTAAATTTTTTTTTATACATGGATGTATTGTTTCTCCTTATGTTTTTGGTATATGTCATTTTGGTTATGTCTTTTAATTGTCGTTGGCATATCTTACTATAGTGTGTCTGGTTTTTTCAATGATTAGTTGTGTCCGACATATAACACTTGCCATTACGAAGTCCATTTGTGGTTTTGTTGGATCCAACTTATATGAGAACATGCAGTATAAATGTTCATATATTTATCTCTTAAAAGGTCATGTCATAATAAAACTTTTGTAAACGGAATGGGTCAAATGGGCTGAGTGTGTGAAACTTAAAGTATATATAGTAGAAACTTAAATATACTCATATATGAAGGGTGATAGTTGAAGGTGGATATTCAGTTAGTATACCACAAAGAGAAACCGTATAGGAGGAACCACGTAAACATGTATGGTAAGTGGAAGTAGATTTTCAAGATTTGTCGTTTTGGTGTTCATCTGAAATCCATAAAACAACATATAATCAAACACAAAGCAGAAGAAATTGAAGAAATAAATAACATAGCAAGGACATCAATAATATTACACGATAATCAGTACAGACTTACTTGGTTCCCTAGTGAGGATAATTCTTTAAATCTGGTTTGTAATGGAATGTGTCATGGTATCATTTTACACACAACTTTAGCAGCCATCGACATCAACATATCAGAACAAATATCTGCAACATTTAAAGTATATATAGTAGAAACTTAAATATACTCATATATGAAGGGTGATAGTTGAAGGTGGATATTCAGTTAGTATACCACAAAGAGAAATCGTATAGGAGGAACCACGTAAACATGTGTGGTAAGTGGAAGTAGATTTTCAAGATGTGTCGTTTTGGTTATTCCAAATTGGCAAGATTCAAGATTGTTGGGTTTGTTGAAGATACCAATGAGACGGTAGACCCATATTGTCGAGTAATGATGCCTGTGTTTGACATGTGTTGATATGTGTTTTGTTTTTCAAAGTTGCATAACATGGATAGTTGGTATGTATTTTGTGTGGAAAGGTTTGATGGAGTTTATTGACGTATTTGGATGGATAATGGCCTTATATGATAAGTATAAAGACGTATTTGGATGGATAATTGCCTTATATGATAAGTACTTATTCTTGTTGATTATGTATGGTTGTTATGTACGGATAATTTTATTTTGATGGTTTGTAAATTATTGTCTTCTTTAATGAAAGGGAAAGAGTGCCATTGGAGTGATGAGCGAACCTTGGTAAGTGTAAGGTGCAGTGTAAAATGGAAGAGAAGGGTTGAATAGTATTGTTTTTAAAAAAAGATTGAAATATGGTTAAGGGAATGTTTTTTGGTTAAACAAAAGATAATAAATGTTTGTGTTTTATTTGCACAATATAAAGGGTTAAAATTGCAACCCAAAAAAGCATTAAACTATGTGATGTTCTTAAGGATGTTTTGTTTTATTAAATTCTAAACAAAGCTTCTTTATACACTACATTTGTTGTAGATTTTGCGTAGTTCCCTTCTTCATCGCAGCATAAAATCTTTAATCCTTTTTTGTTTCTCACTCTTGATACTGCCACGTAGAGTTGGCCGTGAGAGAATACCGGTCTTTGAAGAAACAATCCCACTTTTGTTAAAGTTTGTCCTTGACTTTTGTTGATGGTCATTGCAAAGCACAATACAACTAGGAATTGCCTACGGTTTAATTTAAATGGCATCTTATTATCCGTAGGGCTTAAGACCATCCTTGGTATTGCGCAAAGCATTCCAACATTTCCGCCTGAAATAATCCTTGCTTCGATTATATTCAGACCCATCCTTATTACTTGCAACCTTGTACCGTTGCATAAACCTCCTCTCTGGTCTATGTTTTTCATGCACATTATTGGAGCGCCTATTTTTAATGTTAGTGAATGTTGCGGGAGACCAGGTATTTTGATGTTGTTTAGGAAATCGTCAGTGTAAAGTGACTCGTTAAAATCATTGTCCATATCAATAACACCTATCGAGTATGAGCTGTCATACGTCTTTTCCTTTCCTTCTAGATGTTGCAGCATTCGATCGTTTATCATGTCCACAAGCTCATGAGTTGGTGCAAGGATGGATGTCTGTTGGAAAAAGTTGGCCTTATAAAGGTTGTCTTTCAGATCCGGGTAAATTTCTTCAATTATTGTACGTATATGATCATTAGAATTTGGGATCAGCATGTCATCTTCGAATTCTACCGTTGATTCTCCGTCATTTTAAAACTTGAAATTTTACTTTGTTGAGATTTGATTGCTTCTAACTTATCCTAAATGATGTAATAAGCTGAAATAAGACCTAAATAAGCTATCTATAGTAATTGTAAACCTAGGTTATAGCTTATGCTTTCTTATTGGTAAACTGATATTCAGAAATTAACATAAACAATTGATTTTGACTTTTTGTAAAAAGGTAATGTAGTTTTAAGGTCACAGCACCATTGTCACAGGGATTTTGCAATGATGTTTCAAAAGCAAATACTAAACTATATCCTCCCTTGAGTTTCACTTGTGTGGCTAAACAACAAACTACACTTGACTGTTAAATTGGATATGCATTTACATCAGAACTTAAATAGTAACAGTTGGAATGAAAATTTGACAAAGCTTTTAATATAGCCCATTATCTCATAGTGAAAAATGAAAAAGTTCAAAGCCAAGCCATGTCTGATTAAACCGATAATGATTTTCATCTTCTAATCCTGACTGCTTAAATATATTTATGTTAAAAAATAGTAAAGAATCAACGATATAAAATATAATTATGCAAACAATTAATAAAAAACATTTATCCATAGAAGAATCATTCATATGCAAAATAAAAAGTATCCAATAACATAAGATCTGAGTATAAAAATTTATAATGAAAAACCTAAAAGTTTAAAACTTATTGTTTATGAAAAATAAAGCATTAAAATATGAAGATGGTGAAGTGCTGATTTATCTTAAACATCCTTTGAGATATTCATTGATGCCATCTTCTTATTTTGTTGGGCATGATGGTCATCAATTGTTCATGTGCTGATTCGTCTACTATTTCCCGAGGTCTTTTTTCCCAATGCCACCACTAACATTACTTGTTAAGGAATCCACATTATTCATTCTTGTGTTACTGATGTCGATATCGGTTTCACCCTCAGTATCCTGTAATGATTTATAAACAAATAAATTACTTAGAATTTGATAAAAAAAAATAATGTTTTTGTTTAAGTATATATGAATATATAATGTAAATACCTCATTAACAAATTCAGTTGGATTTGAACTGTTGTCGTCATCTTTCTGGAATGTTTAACATATAAAATAGAATAAGTATTTTTAAAAAAATAGGTGCGTGTTACACACAGTCAATAATGTAGTATATGATACCTGTTCCACATTATTTGAAGCTTCTATATTCATATTCTCAGCATCTTCTAACTCATCTTCTATATGAACTAACTCATCTTCATCATTCTCATAATCATGGTCATTGCCTTCTAAATCATGGTTAGTATTATGTGAATCATCTTTGGCATGTTCAAACTTATCTCCACCATTTTCAAACTCACCTTTGCCATTTGCTAAATCATCATCCGTATTTTCAGACTCATCTCCACCATTTTCAAAATCATCTTCATTATTTTCATGCTCATGTCCATAATTCTCATAATAATCATCATCGTTTTCAAAGTCTTCTTCATTATCCTATTTTGGTTTGTAAAAAAAAACAATTTTTTTATAAAACGGCATAAACAAATAAAATTTTATGTTTTTAATTTCATGATTAATAGTTATTTTAATAATAAATAATAAATACCTCTTCATTTAGGAAGCCATCTTTGAAGTGGTTGATTGTGTCAACATCATCAGTGACTTTCTCAGTTCGGTATATATGGCTATTATTGTTGTGGTTAAATTCCGTGTATTTAATCTTGAATAGATATTGTTTTCCAATAATCTCATTAAGCTCATCTGGGAAGTATTCATCTGTATGGATGCCATGTTCTTGCATGATCTTCCATGCAGTCACCTTTGTCATCTTGTGCACATTGTTGTCAAAAATTACGATTTGTGCTGTTCCACTCTCGTCTACAATGCGCACAATGATTTTGAACCTTCACATAAAAGACAAAATGATTTTAGATTGGTCTATTGAAAGTTTAGATGTACAAATCTTGTAACAAATTATATAAAAATGTATTTGATACCTGCATGAAACAGCATATGTTTCCCCATGTCTTTTGCAAAACCACAATTGATTTTTGTTTCTAGAATTCATTCCACCTTTTGATGCTATTGGTGTCACTTTTGTGTTGCATTCTTTGCAGCCTGTATAAACCCATCCATTTTGATATTGGATGTTATGCACAGTTGCATAAACAACACAACATGTTTGCTGCATTTTGTACATTTATTTTAGATATTCATGTTATAGTTGTATATTATTTTGAATCAATATGTATACAAAATGCTCAAACCTAATTGCAATCTTACCGGTTCAATAGTACGAATCATTCCTACCAATCTCTTTACACACCCTTGCATAAATTCTGATGGTGTTACTACATGACTGTCTTGTGAATGCACCTGAATCTTGAATTCGCTGGCATCATATCCCTCTTGAGATTCATAGTTGTTTCATATAAAAATTAATTTTTTGTTGGTATTTTTATGATATTAATTATATATTAAAACTCATATTTGGTAATGTAAAATAAATTACCTTTCTCGAAAAGACAATAATTGAGGTATTTTCCTGTTAATGTATATCTTGCTCCCAAATAACGCATTATGCACGGATGGTTTATCTGTCAATTGTTATTTTATTATATCATCATAAGTGAAAGCATAAATTATACTTTAATGTATTATAAAATTAAAAAAGCATGTTCGTAAACTTACTATCCCAATATTTAATCTTTCCTAGCATAAAAAGGATGTCTAAATGACCAATATCTTCAAGCCTGTTGGCGTATTCATTCCACATAAGTGCCCAGTTGTCCCAGAAAGTGCAATCAAGTGTATAAGATCTGCAAAATATGATATGAATTCGTGGTTATATATACATATTTTGCTAAATAAATATTTACAACAATGAATAAACTTTTTCTTACTCAGCATCTTCAATGACAACTGTTCGCCGGATTTTAGGACCACTATGGCCATTTACAGACACGATATTACCAACAGCTACAACCGTTCCAATCACATCTATCCAGTAACATGTGTATTAGTATTTAATTTTTTTTTTTAAAAATAATAAAACAATTTGGCATTATATGTAAGCATAAAATGCATACCAACACAATCATGTTCATGGTACTCATTGTTTGGGTCCAATATACGTGTGAATGGTTCATTTATGAATCCAACAAAGTTGTCATCAATTTGGTCAATTCTTGTGACATTTGTTTCTTTAAAAAAGGAAATTTTCCACCTGTTTGGTAACAAAGGCAATCTTCCACCATTTTCTGCCACAACAAAGTTAGAGATCATATAGCATTGCCCCTGTTGAAGTAGAGGTTCGAATTTAAACATGAACTCCTTTTTGATGTAAATTTGAATTCTCTCGTCCTGTAAATGTTAATCAAACAATTAGATGTTATACATATATTTTAGAAAATAAAATTTATAAGTATACAAATAAATATACATATATATACCTCTACGTCTTGAAAAACACAATCCAGACTGTATGGGTCATGTTCTTCGTTAAGTTTATGTGAATGCCAAATGGAGATACATCTTCCTTTAATTGCCATGTTATTGATCATAGGGTTGACATTTTTAATATGAGTCATCCTTAGTTCATTCATCTTTTGTGCTGAATTATTAAAAACAAATTTAAAATTACAAATCCATTCAAAATTAAACAAATAGTGAAAAACAAATAAACAATCAACCTTGTGGGAAATTACCAAAGGATGAACTTTGCATTCCATATCCTTTTTTTAACTGTGGTTTCATGCCTGTAAAATTGAATTTAGGAAATTAATAATAACAACAATGTATATTCAAGAATAAATAAACAATCAAACCTGTTGAACCACTCTCAAACGACGGAGAATGAATTCCAAAACGGTTTTTTGGTACTGATTTTCCACCTACAAATAAACATGTAAAAGTATTAAGAATATGTTTTTATTTATATAAATTAAAATGCATTAACAATATATTAAGAATTAACCTTGTGAATCATTACAAAAGGAGGAACTGTTTAATTCAAACCCTTTATTTGGTTGTGAATTCACTCCTGTAAATCAATGCTTAATCATTATTTAAACATGGAATATAATATGTATTATAACATACATATAAATATAAATATAATTGTGTTTATTAATTTAGAAAATATAAATTACCTGTTAAACTTCTTTTAGACCGAGTCGTATGCAATCCTGTCTCATTTTCTTGATAACCAAAACTTGGGGTACCTATTGCAAAACCTTTATATTGTTGATGTTTTCCTACTTTTAAAAAAAATATATAAACTCAATTTTAACATTTTAAAAACATAATTTATTGAATAAAAGTAACAAAGAAACATAAAAAACAATTTGGAGTAGATTCGATAATTACAACACATCGTACCTTTTGGTATACTTCCTGATGGCAAATAAAATGCGCTTCTCGGATCTTTTTGCTGATATTTAATGTAAGATAGCCTTTCAGAATCAGTTATATTGCGTCCCCTTGAAGATGTAAACTTGGGTATTTCAGAGTTATCATGAGATAGATTCCCATCAAAAGATGATGGTTGCTTGCCAAAGTTATTGGTTGCATATCCTTTTCCTAACAACAATTAATCAACGCATAATGAAAGTATTCACTATATGGAGAAAAAATACAAAAAAACTAAAGATATTGTACCTTTGTTTGCCCTTTTTAAATTTAAACCATGAGAACCATAGTTTCGACTTGGTGTGTCACTTTCAAAAATAGACATATCGATAGAAGTATCTTTGTTTGTTGGTTCTGAAACTGAAGGATTTGTACCTTTGTTTGCCCTTCTTGAATTTAAAGCATGAGATCCATTTTTTCTTCCTGGTGTGTCACTTTCAAAGATGGAGGGTATTTCAGAGTTATCATAAGATAGATTCCCATCAAAAGATGACGGTTGCTTGCCAAAGTTATTGGTTGCATATCCTTTTCCTAACAACAATTAATAAACGCATAATTAAAGTATTCACTATATGGACAAAAAATACACAAAAACTAAAGATATTGTACCTTTGTTTGTCCTTCTTAAATTTAAACCATGAGAACCATAGTTTCGACTTGGTGTCTCACTTTCAAAAATAGACATATCGATAGAAGTATCTTTGTTTGTTGGTTCTGAAACTGAAGGATTTGTACCTTTGTTTGCCCTTCTTGAATTTAAAGCATGAGATCCATTGTTTCTTCCTGGTGTGTCACTTTCAAATATGGACATATCGATAGAAGTGTCTTTGTTTATTGATTGTGAAACTGTTGCAAAGAAAAACATATTTTCTTTCAAGGTTGAATGAAAAATTAATGTATTTTAACACGTGCATCTTTATTATTAAAATACCTAATGGATCCAATATTGTCTCATTGATATCATCATGGTTTGTTTCTGTATGTAAATCAACATACATATCTTATACACTATAAACTAAAACATTATAAAACCACAACCATAACTTGTTTATATACATATAACATACTAACAATACATACGTACCTGGTCGATCCACTATAATCACATCATTCTCAACATTGTTTGGTTCTGTAAAGTTATCACAAATAACATGGTATGCATTAACTTAAAATTATATACACAAATGTATTATTATTTCTTAATGACCAACATACCTTTTGAATTCATTTGACTACCTTTCCTCAGTTGTTGTTTTCCTGCTAACAAATTATCAACACACACACAATGAGAATTATTTATAAATAATAAAGGTCTGTCAACAGTTCAAATATGCAAAAAAAAAAATAAGAATGGGATTCGAACCCAACAACACCGACAACTACATTTGAAGAAATTTAAAGTGACAAATAAGTTACAAGCTAAAGGAAACTAAATAAACTAAAGGTAAGCTACATTTGAAAGACAACTACATTTGAAGAAATTTAAAGGGACAAATAAGCTAAAAGCTAAAGTAAACTCAATAAACTGAAGGTATTGTGTTTTATTTTCGTAGAATAGATATTTTCCAAAGAAATACAAAAAAAAAAACTAATTTTTAACATTTAAAATAGACTTAAAATACTAAAAATTAGGAAAACATGCAAGAAAATTACCAAACTATTTTTCAAAAATCAAAATTAACTAAAAAGAATTTTCAGAACTGGAATCACATTTTTTTGACTTCTTATCTAATTATTATGAATTTAAAACTAATTAAAATGCTAGAAAATACTATTTAAGCTATAAAAATTCTGGAAAAATACTTTTTATGACATTTTTATTTTTCTAGAACTAATAAAATTGAAATTTTATTTTTCTGACCATTTTCTGAATTAATTGCATTAAAAGCTATTTAAAAAGGCTAGAAAATGAAATTAAATGCAGAAAAATAACAAATGAGCAAGGAAAAATATGAAAATCTCCAGAAAACTCTAAAATAATACAGAGAATCAAGGTAAAATAACATAAACAACTTATGAGATCAGGAACTATGATTTGGGCATGAAACTGATGTAATAAGCACATGAAAATAAGTAATAAGCTACCTATAAGCTACTATAAGCTACCTTAGTATAAAACTAACTTAAACTAACTTAACTAAGCCTACTGCAACTGATTAGAACCTAAAAGCACAAGTTTAAAGCATTTGAGCACAAATTAAGGTTAAAATCTCAATATCCAAACGACCCTTAATCACCTAATTTAAGCACTTATTCAGCTTGTTTAAAAAAATCCTAAAAATAAACTAAAAATATCTTGTTAAACACAACCAACCAAAGATACTAAACCCAAAATTTCAGATTAATTGAACTCAAATTGAGTGAATTAAAAATACAAACGTATATGCTGTTTGAACATAAAATGGATATTTTGACTTTTTTTCTAAAAACAGAATTTTGACTAAAATGAATTTTGATTGGTTCTAAATGATTGAGAATGTAATGATAAGCTGCTATAATACTTAACTGAGCTAAATTAAATAATAATGAACCTATACCTAAGATTATGCAAGCTGTAAGATACTACACTATCTGATATGAAACTTAAGAATTGATTTTGACTTTTAGTGAGTGTAGATTGCAATAAAAACCATATTCATAGTTGATGTAACATCAGTTAATGCCAATAAAAACCATATTCATACAGTAACTGTGTTACACAACAGCAAAGCACAATAACAAAGAGGCTTCCTTTTATTTACATTAAACTCAGTATTATATTATGTTTTGCTGTTGAAAGAAGTAATACAGAAGAACTACACAACACATAAAAAGATAGTTATGGTTTATTTGAGAACTACGTATGAAACATGCAAACTTAGTTTTATGGAATGTGAATATAACTCGCCTGATAAAAGTGCCAATAAAAACCATATTCATAGTTGATGTAACATCAGTTAATGCCAATAAAAACCATATTCATAGTTGATGTAACATCAGTTAAAGGAGCAGAGAGGGCAAGAAATGTAGAGTCTGTCATTTTCTAAACTTATGTGTTTCGAACATATTAAAGGTCGGTATTTAAAGGAACCATGTGAGGGTCAGGCACAAAAAAAAACTACTGCAAACTTATACACATGCATGGGTAAGTGACCAACTACACAAGTCTTATCACCATATTATCGTTACATGAACAGAAAAAGAAGTCGATTGTAGCCAAAATAAACCCACATTAACAACCTAATATACCTAGATATGCGTCATATAAATTAACAAATATTACTACATATTGCATCTTATAATCAAAAAAATTATACAACAATCCATCATTAATTCTTAATATCCAACATACCTCTTAGATTATGTGGAAAACCTTTCTTTTCTGGTTGCTTCCCTCCTAACAAATAATCAAAACATACACAATAGTAATATGTTAGATTTAAAGATGTATATAACAAATTTATAAGATTTAAAGATCAAACAAACAAAAAATTTATATATATTGATTAACTTAACCTAAATTCATTCTAGTTTATATAACAAATTTATAAGATTTAAAGATCAAACAAACAAAAAATTTATATATATTGATTAACTTAACCTGAATTCATTCTAGTTTTTTTTTTTTTTTTTTTCCTCCTGTTCCTTCTTGGATGAATTAGTTTCATTCGCTTTTAAAAGCCTTTGTAAAGATCTTTGTGCCTGCATTTTTTTTACACTGTTACTCGACTTATGGACTATGATGTTATTCGACTTATGGAGAATGAGGTTGCACAATAAATAATGGTGTATATATACTGTAATATTATGTAAAACCTAAAACAAAATGGTTAAAATAACAATGAATAACTACCAAACTTATCTTTTTTTTTTTTTTTGAAAAAAACACAAACTTACACGTTTTTTATTTTTGGAAAATATTTACAGATACAATTTTTTTTTTTTTTATTAACTTTGTCTTGCAAAATATAAAACAAAAAATGAATTGCTCTAGTGGTAGAGATGATGGTTAAGTTTGGAGAGTGACCAAGGTTCGAGCCATACTAACTACATTTTTAAATTACAATTTTTTAACATTTAATCTAATAAAACATAAATAATTTCGGAAAAAATAAAAAAATAGCCTAAAATACAAAATTAATTAAATGTCTTCAAATAAAATAAATTTTAAAAATGCTTACATGGCAACAATGTGATGACATGGCTAATAATGAATTACTGGGCAATGAGGTGGCGTTTACGTGGCATTATCTACGTGTAACGCCTCCTGTTATATATAATATAGATATATATATATATATATATATATATATATATATATATATATATATATATATATATATCATTAGAGAGAAAAGTGAGAAAAAAAGTTTCAGGGTAGATTTTGCAAACATCTAAAACTTTAGGGGTAAAATCTAAAAACACCAAACAAAGATGGGATACCAAACCTGTAGCATCATTTACATATCATTTTAACCAGCTCCTATTATTTCTCTAAAAAACACACACAATTCCAATCATCAAAACAAAACTCCGATCATCCGAATGAAACTCCGATCAAAATGAATAAATAAATAAAAGACGGAATAGAGAACATATCATCATTTTCAGATCTCTCTTTCGTTTTCGCATGGTGATGAGCTACCACCACCGTCGCCATCGTCACCGTCACCACCACCACCGTCTTCCGTTGTGCAATCACCGCGTCAATCTTCACTCTGCCACCGTCACCCCACCGCCGCTCAAGTCATCAAGATATATATTCTTCAGGTTAATTGATTATATATAATATTGTTAATTATTTAATTTATACAAAATTTAATTATTTTAATGTTCTGATGGAGGTAATGAGGCTGTGAATTAATGATGTAGTGATTTTCGAAGATTTGACAAAAAAAATGCATCAAAAATGTGTTTATTAAAATTGCTCACTAGGTGTTTGATAAAATGTCTCAATAAGATTTTATGAAATGTGATGCACTTATGAAATGTGATGCACTTATTTATAAAATGATATGACATCTTAGGGCATCCATGTGTATATTTGCAGCATGAGATTACATGTTAAGGCATCAGATTTTATTAGTGCATGTGTGTAGGATCGTAATATTATTGTGTTATGATGATTCGGGGGGTCTTGGATGATGGAAATACATGTTAGATATTTTCGAGAGAGAAAGTAGAGAGATGGTGTTCTTGGTAGACAGTTAGTTTAATAAAAAATGAAATGTTAGATTCCAAGCCACACCCCTTCCAAGGATGGAAAGGGTATTTATAGTTACAAGACTTACGTCCTCCTGTCGGACTGTGGATCAGGCATACAGTGGGTAAAGACCCGTCTTTCCTCCACGGTGTTATTCTACGCTACAAACTAACTAATAAACTACTAAATAACGTAAATAACTACACGTCTACGAGCTAACATATGCTAGACCATAATTGGGGTGACCGACACTTTAACATGGAATTTCCAATTCCTAACAATCTCCCCCTAAGGCAGGTCACCCCATGAAATACATTTTGCATCCTAGCATTCTATCTTTGTCATTTGTTCTGAGCTCGTAGACTTGAATTCTTCAAGTCCGCAATCTTTGTGCTTTAGTAGCGATTCTTTAAAGTCCACAATGATTCGTACTTTTAGTGGAGGCCTTTAACTGATCCACATCTTTGATGATCTTTGAGCTTTCTTTGAGATCACCAGCCACAGTAAATCTCTGGATCACCCTTTATTGTGTTGCCATCATGTGTTTTTGTGACTTTCAGACCGACATGCTCACACTTTCTGGATCATGACATCTTTCATCAGAGTAGCGTAAGCTTTACTGGCTCATGATATTTGCAGCGGCGTAGCGGAAACATAGTATAAAATATCAGAGCCAGGTTCTGTAGATATGTACAAGTCATGATTTCTATAATTAAGTGTGGATGCTGTGAGCATGCGGCTATGGATTGACTCCTCAATTCTGATCAGCTGCAACCGTCCAAATGTACCTGCAAACAACAGTTAGCAATAAAACACACGAAAGTGTCTTTGATCACTTTCGTTGAATTGAGGTACACGGCCCACGGTTCCCCGTTGATCAGTACAAGTACTGTCTGTGATCAGGTATAATTCCGAAGAATCTCCTTGACAGGGTTTCGCAGCTGTTCTAGCTGTTCTCAAATCGGAACGTCTCAAAGAAGACAACACGGAGTGAGTGAACCAGCGAATTGAGATTCACTGATTGATGAAAAATTGATTTGAAAACAATCTCGTATTGCTTAGAAGAAAGAGTTTTGCAATACGACGAAGGTTTTATGAGAAAGATCAATTTTCAATCAAAAATACCTTTTGTATTTGAAAAGAGTACACATTCGATGTGCTAGAGAAAAGAAGAGATTTGCACACCGAACGGTTTTTCCAAAAGTATTTTTTCAATCAGAGATACTTTTTGTGTATGAAAACATGAATACACATTCGACGTGCTAGAGAAAAGAAGGTTTGCACATCGAACGGTTTTTCCAAAAGTATTCGTCAATTCCAATCCTGGACCAAGGTTGATTCAAGAGTGAATCGCCCCATCGTTTCTATCTAGTTGTCACAAACTTGATCTCTTGAAAGATTTCACATGTCACCCACCAAGAGCTTGTTAGATGTTGGCTCTAGAAGGATTTCCATCTTCATCGTGAATATTTTCATATCACTCGAATGTTCTGGCAATACCACAAGGATAATGCGTAGGACTCTAAATATATACTTACTTTCCACATTGTATGAAACAGCAAGTCTTCATTACTTTTGTGTCCTAATGAGATATTGTGGATGATCTCTTGGCTCTAGACTCAATAGTGCACTTTGGTTTCCTATGCCGAAGACTAGGGAGAGGGTCTCCTTCTTCAATATCAACAATCTCTAAGAGAAAGTCGCTAGATTATGTCGGTTCCCCGTGAGAATGAAACAAGCCCTTTTAAGAGGAACTTGAGTAGCTTGGGAAGTTTAGTGCAGTGCGTCACTGGGTCCATGACGTCTTGTCTTCAATACCAGTGTTACCTTACTAAACACCAGTAGCATATGTATTGAACCCGGTTACTGCCCTAAGGTTGAATTAATGGAGGGCTATTTCTTTTCACCCTTTTCACATTCAATTCTTTTTCATTCTTCAACCCCTTCAGTGCTTACCGAGACTTCATAACTAGAACCTTGTTGGGTTTATTCCAGTACTAGCTCTGTCTCAGTCCGCACTCTTCCCATATTCTCATTTTTCTCCTTTTTTCATCTTACCTAAGGACTTCTACACTATCTAGTGGATTGTCCCTGGGTAGATCCCTCCAGTTCTGGCGGATCGTGGGAACGAATACCTAACCTCACCAACCTTATAACTCCATACATAAAGTAAAATGGTCGGTCTTTTGGTACAGTTCATTCCTTCTCGAAACCAATTGAAAAATCATTTGGAAAAGTCAATCAAGGTACTTGTGATACGAGATCAAAGCATTTTGTACCTTAATAGTTTTGATCATTTAGAAATGCTCCCCCTCAACATGTGCATATGATCTTGAAATTTTTTAGCACATGGAGGCAAGAGTTCTTTGAAATAATTTCTTGATCACAATTTCCGTAGAAAAAGCCATTTGATTTTCTTGGTAAATTCTCCCCCTCAATATGTGCATAGGATATTTGAAATCATTTTATCACATAGAGGCAGGAGTTCTTTAAAGTACTTTTCACGATTGCCAATAGAAACCATTCGCTCCCCCTCAATATGTGCATCGATATACGAAAGAGTTTGGCACATATTAGAGAGAACTTGCACTTTGAATCAAAACGATCATTATTTATCAGATTTCATATTAAATCACAAATTCTCCCCCGATCAAAAATATCAAACCCTTTGAGATTTTGGATCCCAAGTGATTTAATAAGGTTTAGAAAACATGGGAGAAAATGTGCCTGATTTAAAAACTCATATAGTTTTTGGATAAATGCTCCTCCTCAACATGTGCATTGTATATTTGAAATCGTTTGGCACATGGAGGCAGGAGTGCCTTTGAAGGACTAAAACCAATTCCATTAAAACAGATTTGAGATTTAAATCACGATCTCTCCCCCGATCAAAAATTTCAAACCAATTGAGATTTTGGATCCCGATTGATTTAAATCATTTAGAAAATTTTAGGGAAAGACGTGGCAACATTTAATTTTGAAAAATGACTGATAAGGATCAATTTAAGACATTAAAGATTGTTAGTGTCAGGTATGATAGTTTTTAAGAGATCTTTAAGTAAAATAAAACAATTTCACAATCAAACAAGAACAGAAAAAATTCCATTTTGACAGATCTTTGAGTTTTAAAGAAAATCATACCATGACATAACATTAAATCTTTAGATCACCACATTTTAACGTACCAACGAACTTGATATGAAGAAATATCGTTTGAAAATACTTTATTTTAAATCACTCTCCCCCTCAATCGATGACCGTAGTCGATGATTGAGTGACTTAAGTTTTGACAAAATGAAGTCCGGTGATTTTCAAAATTAAGACCAATTAATTTTCAAAACAATATTTTCCATTTTCAAAACAATTTAATCAAAATTGTTTAAAAATGGTATCCTGCACAAAGATACGTTAGGTGGTTGAGAAGCTTATGTTGTTGTTGTAGGGCTTGGAAGAAAAACCGTTTGCTGATGCAGTGAGACTTCATACGTTGCATTTTAATGCCAACTGAGGTCAAATTAAGCTCCGTTTCTTCATTTGCTGATGAAGAAAACCATCTGCTGATGCAGTGAGACCTCTTACGTTGCATTTTTCCATGCCAACTCTCCATAGAAGTCCAATTAAGCTCCGTTTCTTCATTTTTCAACCCAAGATATAGTTGCCCTTTCCTTTCGGCATCCAATCATCATATTATGTGGGATCCGGATCGGGAACATTCTTATATACCAATATACCTGCATACGTTAGTGGACACACATACAGATATATGGTGGTCGACATCACCCAAACAACAATCGACTAATAAAAGTCTAACCAACATATCAATCAGATCATATAAGGTATGGGAATAATGTGTTTATCAAACTCTAATCATCTAATCCTAACAATCATATCCTAGGCACCTGATCCTTCAACGTAGGTTAACATGTTTAACATTTAAGTATTTAGGATAATTAGATAATCTCATTAGATGATACAGATTTGAAAACATTCTCCCCCTCAATCAATGACTTATTTTACTGAAAAGTTTAAAAGCGCTGAAGTCATTGATTGAGTTTTCAATTTTTCTGAAAACTCTGAAACTGATTGATTTTCAAGCAACTCATTTACCACCATTTTGTTAAAACAAATATTTTTCTGAAGAATTTTTAGAAGGAAAAATATTTGAGTAGGAACAGTAGTCCTTCGACATACTTTCCTCATTTTGTTTTAGGATAAGTGCACGAAATTTTAGAAAATAGGCTTAGCGCAGCACTTTCCTTCCTTGAAGAGCGGGTTGCTATCTGAAATAATAGCAAACCATGGTTTAAGCGCGGGTCACAGTCTGAAGTAACTGTAAGCCATTTATTTGTGACATGTTTTGAAAAGAAATATTTACACCTTCTGCTCGAACTTCATCTATGGCCATGTGCCATTGTTGAATGACATTTCTAAGACCGCAGATGTTATCGATACCAGAAGACATGTCTTGAGAAAACATATTTTTTGGAATTTTTCAAAATTTTTTGATTTTTATGGGTTTTTTTTGTTGGTTTTATATTTTTCTATTTTCTTTTTGATGGTTTTGTATTTTGTTTTTCTGAAAAATATATACAAAGATAGAGTAGATGATATAGTATAAGAAGATGATGATACGAGTACCGAGATAAGGATATCGAGCAGCCCCGTTGTAGAAGATAGAAGTCATCATCTCTTAAACATTCACCACCAAAGCTTCCAAGGCTCTTGAATCGAAGAGAGAAATTGAGCCACTTGAAAGTGAGACTTTGGTAGCTTCCCCCAAACCGAAAATCCATTAGATGAGCAGATTCGAAGCTCTATTTCAAGCTTTCCTTAGCCAGGTGCACAAAGAAGCACACCATTATCATAAATCCCGCTGCTCCTTTTAAGAACGATAATCGAGATTCTCCGTTCGGGGTTATATCATCAAAATAGATCAGCAACGTATCATCCCACTCATAAATAATCTTCTCACATTTCATAACCACTGAAGTCTACAGCAATCCATTCCAAAAGGTGTCAATAAAACACTTCCCCCAAGTAGATGACTTGATGTGATCAGTCTCTTAGACTAGAGCTCACGAACCCAAAAACACATATACCCGAAGACAGAGAAACTTATACCATCGAAGTAGCAGATTAAGTCCAATAGCCAAAGAATAACCCCGATGTATACTTTTCTCTCCCCCTGAAGAAAGTGTATCAAGCTCAAGAACCCGAAGTACCCGAATGCCCAAAGAGAGAATAATTGATAACATTGAAGAAGCAGGCCGAATCACTGATTATCTCTGCAGGTGACAATCTCTGCGGATGTCAACACCGGAATAAGTGATTATATCTCTGAATCACTGATTAAGCCCTCAAGTAAAACAGCTGAGCATCCCCAATGTACACAATCTCTCTCCCCTGATGATTGTGATAACATCAAAATCATCACACACTTATGTACCTCTTTCATCTTCAGAAACCAACTCTTTCATCTCTTCCCCCACATAGTTGGAATAAGAACACTAAACGCCATGAGTCAAACCTTGAGTTTCTGTGCGGTAATGACAATAGTCTTCCCGGGATATCTTCAATCACTTAGAAGTATTAAGTTCATCAAGTTTACTCGCGTTTAGATACGTGTCTCCTTCCCCCTTTCTGGTTTTGACACTTCAGAATCAGCAATATATTATCAGCCCAAATACTTGAAATTTGTTGAGAAGAACATTAGAAATCTTGTGAGAATCAACTTGCAGAAGAATAGAATGAGCAAGTCTAATTGGGGATTAACTTTGGCTTTTCACTCTCCCCCAATTAGTGCTCTCCCCTAAACCGACAATCTTTATGATGAGTGCTTGAGTTAAGAAGAAGTCTTTAGATCGTTAAATGCAACTCGTCTTTAGTCTTCTAACATGTACCAAAAAATGTAGAACCGACTGTAGACTCGACCTTCTTCAAGATTGTCCAATTCGGGAATAGAAAGTCAACATCTTCAACTCACCAAATGCATTCCCGTTAACTTTGAAATAGCAAATCCCCTTAACTAAAATCTCTCCCAATCAAACAAGAACAGAAAGAAGTTCATCAAGGAAATCCGCCTTGCAACTGGAAGCACTTTGTCATTAATCAAAATCAACCCGTGTGAAGATGTTAACCAACGGCTCTTTAGAAGAAAACTCCATGTGAAGATGACCCGATAAGAAGAAGCTCGGTTCTTACATGAGTTTGGAGCCGTTTGACCATTTATTATCATATAATATCAACCATGCAGTAATTTCACACTTCTTCTCCCCCTCAAGAATTGCAAACGGAGTTGCCATTCTTGATTGAATAAGTGAATATCATCCAAATGTTCTATTCACACTTCTCCCCCGCAAAATTAGTACATGATGACGCCATCTTCATTATAATCGAGCAAGTGAATGAGAAAACAATCAATGGTAGCCCGGTTCACTTGATAATTGAAAGCACATGGAAAAAGCATGAAGCATGTTGATGAGACTGGTCATAATAAGAAGATTTCTCTTTTTCAGAAGATAATGCGCACTGAAGCGTACACATTTCTTTTCTTTGGAGTACGAGGCTTGAACTGTTGTGTTCAAACGTCATAAGAAGATTTCTCTTCTTTCGAAGATAAAGCGCACTCAAACGTACACTTTTCTTTTCTTTAGAGTACGAGGCATGAACTGTTGTATTCATACGTCATAATCTCTCTCTTTTTAGCCCTCTTGGCAAAACATGTAATCAACCCCATTATCATTCAATAGGCTCTTTGTCGTGACAGCTGATGGAGAAAACCCAATATGATGAATTTGACCCTTAAGTAAACTAACCCGAACTCGTGACTTAAACTTGCATATATGTAATAAAGAGCGGTGCCGATTTCCATTAGCATCTCTAAGTACTCTATACTCTTCAACCAACCAACCATCAAGTATAAGACGTACATCACATCTTGAAAATCCACAATTGAATGTGACACTGAGCACTACAACGTAACTCCTTAAAGTGATAGTTATCTTGTGGTGATAAGAGCCCAAATCCCCCAAGTGGTAAAAGAAAAGGTAAAAGTCACCCAACAATAACTAGATTTCCAAGTCTTCGTTTTTGATAATAATCTTGAACAAGGATCATGAAGAATCTTCATCCAACCATCCCCGATACCTTCAGATACTAAGTACACTCGCCCGTGATATTTCACTTCAATCTCAAATAAATAATAGTGAATTAACGCCGTTGTCACATCTTCTGGTTAAAAGCTCAACTCTAGCCTCCTTTGACATTTTAAGTGAACTCTGATAATGGATTCATCCTGACCATGGTTAAAAGCACATAACCCCGTAAAACCTTGTAATAACCAAACTGCCATGAAGACAACCCAAACACACACCCAATTCATGAAGTACACCCTTTTATCTCTTCGTCGAAACAGAAACCATAGCACCAGCATCAAAAGAGATCTCGAAATACACTTTTCTTTCTCCAAGATGGTTCCATCATACAGGATTTTACAACTCTATGGTTTAAACCGAGAAATAGTTTCTTTCGCGGGATTTTACAAAACCAAGAATAAACCGTAAGATAGATCCGGAAATGCACTTTACAATTACCAGGATGTTTCCACTGTCACGGGATTTTACAAGTCTATGATTTAAACCGAGAAATAGATTCTTTCGCGGGATTTTACAAAATCAAGACAAAACCGTAAACAATGTTAGCTTGAATGAGTTATGACAACTTTGGTTTCGGTGAATATCTGTTTTAGGGGAACATGCAGTGGTTCATCAACGGTTCATTATCCAACATCAACATTAACATCAACCATTAAACACTTTGGTAAGCATATCTTCCACATATTCTGTCGGCTATTGCAGTGACAACATGGTGAATTAAACCTGAGATGCCAAACTGGATCATGAAGTAAAACTCCCCAGATTTGTTACTTAAACTTGTACTAATCCTTGTGAAAAAGAAACGGTGTACCCAATGTACAAAACCTCTTGACATTCTCAATTAAGTGAGACACCGAAGTGATAGTTACGTTGTGGGTAAAGCGAGAAAGAGTCACAACCGTAATTAAATAGTCAAGTCTTTATCACCCTCTATAAACGCCCAAACAAGTCATCTTCGCGGAAGGGTAGAAAGAAAGAAGACGAAAATAAGTAACCGTACCCGGAAAACGTCACTTCAAATCCAAATAAGAAATACCGAATACAAACAACCCCGTAGTCAACATTTTCCAATAAACACTTCAAACCTTGACATAATATTTTTCATGAAAATATCTACACCAAAGTACCAAACCTCATAACCCATCGAATCTCATCATTACCCCTCATCAAATAACAGATCTCATTATCAAACCGCATAATCAAATTAAACCGAATTTTGTAAATAACAACTCGCATGTCTCAACTCTCATCATCATCAAATCACTTCAAGAAATCACGTATCATCCAAATCTCATATAACACCCACATATTTCGTCCAACATTCACATCCAATATCTAAATCATATGTTACCACAAATCTCATAAAGAAAAAACCCCATTATATGCAACATTAAATATCCACGATCTAATGACCACTATACACGATTCAATTTAAGAAGCCCGGCCATCTAAGTCCAAGACCAATACATGTCACAAAATGCGGCCCATATCAGTGATAATCAACTCAGCCCATTTTATCAATACGAGGTTGAAGGCCCAAAAAAAACGCCCATGTGATGCCAGTTCCCATACGATTTGTCAAAATCCCAACCCTAAAAATTGGAGTATAAAACACAACAAAATCATACTTTAACCCTAAAATCCCTAACACAAAATTACGCCCCCATCTCTGCCTTCTCAATTAACTCGCCATCAAACCCTAAAAAAAATTTCTCACAACAATCCGCCTCACTCCTAAAAACCACTCTCTAACCTGCTTTCCAAGATCAAAAACAAATCCGAATGTTTAAACATGAATCCGAATGATATCAATCATTAATCCAATCCAACGATTCCTTTCATGCTCGCCATAGGGTTGGCTTGGGCTCGATATTACAGCCACAGGGATGGCTTGGACTCGTCTTCCAAGATTTGATTAGAGGTCTCAGGCAGGTAAATACTAACAAAGTAGTCTTTTGATTCTGATTTCGCTTAATAAAAATGAACGAATGATAAATGAATTAACCTTACATGTTAATATCATTTCATGGTTTCGAAAATTTGCATGATGTTCTTTTTCGATTTTATTGACTGAAAAAATATAGATAAAACAATTTTGTTTTATACTAATTTTTTGATTGTCGAGCAACAAACATAAATCAAATGAGGAATATTTAAAGATTGGTGATGATGTACTTGGGGTTTGAAAGGATCTGAAATGATCTTTGATAAATCTTTAACCCACAAGACCATTTTGAGATCTTTTATTAGTATGAGACGTTTTTCTTTTTGAGTCTTGACCGAATAAATGAAGAAGGATAACAAATTTGTTATTTGATTTTCATTGACTGATTCGGATAGAACATTAACGAGTATGTATGGATCGATGATGGATGAAAACCTTCGTGTCATAGACCTTGGAGTCTTAATATATCATTGAGATACACGAAGAAACATCTGAGATCTTTGTACTTTCAGATTTAGTTTGAGTCATGAGTCATTGATCAGTGATGCATTTATTCTTGTGAGAACTGACTTTCGAGTCATGATACTCCATTTGGTAACACAAGAAGTATGAGCTGAGATCTTGATAATTATTCATCATTTGAGTCTTGTGAGTTGGGATGAATGATTAGAGTGGATAAATTGTGGCTGATGTAGTGAGACTCATATGTTGATTGATGTTGTATAGTTTAAATCTTGAGTTCTTTTGGTCTCATGTGGTCAACAAAATTCAGTTAGGTTGTCATTATTCTTCATCTTCTTTTTTGTAATTGAGTCAAGTCACTAACCATCAGTGACAAGTCGCTAGGTCTAAGATTTGTGGCAAGTCGCTATTGACTTTTATGTCAAGTCGCTATTGACTTGAGTTGACTAAAGAGTCAACTCGCTACATGTCTCAACTCGCTACCATGAGTAAAGACTCATGGCAAGTCGCTACCTTATAAACAAGTCGCTACAGAAAGTAAGTATACAAGTTGCTACTTGTTAAAGAACAAGTCGCTACCAAGATTCATTTCATCTGGACTGTTTTGAGGACAAGTCGCTAACATGATATTCCGGCGAGTTTTCCGACCATTTTCATAATAAATCCAGAAAACTGCCATACAAACAGCTTCTTTGACCCAGTTTGACCTCTAAAACATGACCAAGTCGCTATTAAGAAACATGAACACAAGTTGCCATCAAGAAACAGTACCACAAGTTGCTATAAAGAACCATGTTTAAAACCAGTTTCAACATTAAAACCTGCTTAAAGACTGATAAAGATTCAACAAATGTTTAACAAAACTGTTTTAACCTAATCTGCTTAAACCAGATTCTTGACAAAAACAACTTGTGACATTCTTAAAACAGTCGACAAAATCAGAACCACAACATAACTTGCCTCAACCTACGAATCAAAACACATCAAAACAACCAACCCATCCAAGAGATCGTATAAACCGCACACAACAAACCGTATAAAACCATACGAATCACCAAAAAACAATACAACCTAAGCTCTGATGCCATTTGTAGGATCGTAATATTATTGTGTTATGATGATTCGGGTGGTCTTGGATGATGGAAATACATGTTAGACATTTTAGAGAGAGAAAGTAGAGAGATGGCGTTCTTGGTAGAGAGTTAGTTTAATAAAAAATGAAAGGTTAGATTCCAACCCACACCCCTTCCAAGGATGGAAGGGGTATTTATAGTTACAAGACTTACGTCCTCCTGTCGGACTGTGGATCAGGCATACAGTGGGTAAAGACCTGTCCTTCCTCCACGGTGTTACACTAAACTATTCTACGCTACAAACTAACTAATAAACTACTAAATAACGTAAATAACTACACGTCTACGAGCTAACATATGCTAGACCATAATTGGGGTGACCGACACTTTAACATGGAATTTCCAATTCCTAACAATGTGTGTTTGTGTTTGCTGTATCAGGTTAAATTTTTGTATGTTTTGTGCATCCTTGATCATATTAGAGCATCAATTAGTAATGATTAGGGCATCAGTGAGTATTCTTAGTACATCGTCCGACATATTTATGAATCAATGTGTATGTTTAGTGTATCTATTTGTATGTTTTGTGCATCGTTAGTCAAAGTAGGGCATCCATTTGTATGTTTAATGCATTGTTGGTCATAGAAGGGAATCCATTTGTATCTTTGGTGCATCCATTAATGTGTATGTTTAGTGCATCATTGGTCATGGTATGGTATCCATTTGTATGTTTAGTGCATCATTGGTCAAAGTAGGGCATCCATTTGTATGTTTAGTGTGTCCGTTTGTATGTTTAGTGCATCGCTAGTCATCGTTGATTATCCATTTGTCGTCTTTCATGCGTACTTAATTTTTTTTGATTGAACTGATTTAAAAGACCGTGTGCAGTAAAGATCGTTATTTTGTGTTAATCGCATAAATTTAGGTCCTCATGTGAAATTTACATGATTAACGTGCATGAAGTTGAAAAAGTTAGTTATGTAAATAATGTTGTTTATGTAGTTTTTGATGTATGTAATTATGCTGCTAAGTCGAGCGTTTGGATTGGTGTATAAAAAAACAGCTAGAAGCATGTGTTATTATTTGATGTTAGGTTTATTTAGGATTTTGTGGAATATGATGCAGGTATGTGATGCATCTGTACTTGATTAAGTTTTAATTGTTGTTGCGCGTTAATCGTATTGATTTACAAATTTTGC
The DNA here is from genome assembly GCA_019973895.1 of Chrysanthemum seticuspe. Lineage (NCBI taxonomy): Eukaryota > Viridiplantae > Streptophyta > Magnoliopsida > Asterales > Asteraceae > Chrysanthemum > Chrysanthemum seticuspe. Next base: position 29,359,118 of record BPTQ01000002.1, on the reverse strand, counting down.
TTGTTATTGCGCGTTACATGTACTATTGTGACTTGTTGCTAGTTGAAAGTATTAGTTACATTGAAACGATGCGTGTGTAAATGTTTGATGTTTAAAAGTTTATAGATGATAGTTAGAAATATGTATTATTGTTAAACTTTAAGTTAATTGGGATACTGATGGAATATGATGCAGGGATGTGATGCATTTGTGCTTTTGGAGCAGACAGAGGTTATGGGAACTGAGAAAACCATGCCACTGAATAAGTATTTAAAAACATTTGAACATAACGACTTAATCAAGTCCGAATTAGAAAATGTGTGTCCTAGTGTGGTTTCCTATGTTGATCTTCTTGCCGTGGCAGCTCGTGAGAGTGTGTTTTTGGTAACTAGCTGTTTTGACGCAAAATATTTAAGGGATATGTATTTTTCATCACTCTTTGATTAATGATTTTTGGTTTTTTTATAGGTTGGAGGACCATTTTATAATTTTCATACTGGTAGGAAAGACATCGATCACTCTTATCCTCATGCTTCATTTGGCTTTCCTAGCCCCTGAGACTCATCACATAAGCATTTTCATATTTACATCACGAAATTTTACTAAAAAACTAGTCACTCTCTAAGGTATGAATCACTCATCTATTTATGAAATTTTAGTCTTACTTATTGTTTTTGTTTGTAGTTTGCAATGTTGATTATTTCTCTAGTATCGTTAGTTAATTCTCTATTATCGTTGTCTAGTTAATTATCTATTGAAATAATAAGGCACATATGCATCACACCCCTACATCAGTAGTTAATTCTCTATTATCGTTGGCTAGTTAATTATCTATTGAAATAATAAGTCACATATGCATTACATCATCGTTAGTTAATTCTCTATTATCATTGGCTAGTTACATAACTGGTAGGAAAGACATCGATCACTCTTATCATCATGCTTAATTTGGCCTTCCTAGCCCCTGAGATACTCATCACATAAGCATTTCAGATTTACATCACGAAATTTTACTGAAAAAAAACAGTCACGCTCTAAGGTATGAATCGCTCATCTTTTTGTGAATTTTTAGTCTTGCTTATTCTTTCTGTTTGTAGTTTGCAATGTTGATTATTTCTTTAGTATCATTAGTTAATTCTCTATTATCGTTGGCTAGTTAATTATCTATTGAAATAATAAGGCTTATGTATGAATAATTTAGTGCATCCATTTGACGTACTTTAGTGCATCTGTTTGACATACTTTAGTGCTCCTTGCTCTAAATGTAAGGTTTTATTTCAACTGTTGACATGTTGATCTAGTGTCATATTGAAGCCTCACTCCTTTCCCATTCTTATTTTTCAGATTCAATATCCCGAGAATGTTCACTTGATAAGTGGGAATCATGAGGCTGCTGATATAAATGCACTCTTTGGTTTCCATTTTGAATTCATTCAAAGAATGGTATGTAGCAAAACATCAGTTTGTTCATTGTGTATGTTTAGCGGATGTGGTTGTCTTGTAACCATTTGCTTTTAGTGAATCCTATACTAAGCATACCAAATCAACTCATTTTGACTTTTGAACCTTTACCGACAATTGATTAATTTTCTTACTGGAAATTTGTGCTATATAGGGTGAGAATGATGGGATATGGGCTTGGACGCAGTTCAATCAGTTATTTAACCATCTTCCACTTGCAGCGCTTATTGAGAAGAAAAATGTTTGTATGCACGGTGGTATAGGAAGATCAATATTATGTAACCTTAACGTGCTTATTTTTAGATTCAATATGAAACGCATTTGAACCATAAACATATTCTAGTGCATCCGTTTGTACTTTTAGTGCATCCATTTTATGTAATTCAATGCATCGTTTTGTATCATATTAAGGCATCTATTTGAGGTGCTTTATTGCATCAGTTATTTAGTAATGTTCTTATTATTAAGTCACTATCGTTCCAAATTCATATATTTAGAATGAGATTGTATATGATTAGTAATCAAGTATTCTTTGTTCTATTTTCAATTTTTTTATCGACTGAACAGATAGTAAAAAAAACCAAAGTCCAAAGTAGAAAAACCAAAGTCCAAACTGCAACAAGTAATGCATCATAGTGTATAAAGTAACGCATTACACTAACTAATTCAAGGCATCAGTTGGTTAACAACTAGTGCATCATAGACCTTCCAAAATCTTCAATTACTCATAGCAGCCTTTAACTCGTAGCATCCCTATATTCATGAGCAAATGACTAGATTCATATCACAAAAACTTACCTTTCAAGAATGATATAAGTATTTAACAACCAGAGGTGGCAAAACGAGCGGGTCGGGCGGGCACGGGCTAGAATGGGCATGGGCTTAAACGGGCACGGGCCAAACGGGCACATGCTATATAAATCGCTTAATAGAAGACCTAAAAAGACGAAATAAATTCCTTAAAAGTAATATTTTATTTATATTAAAAAACTTAAATATATTATATATATTTAAAATGATCGTTAATGTTCAACAATTGAGGAAAAAAAAGTGCCCGTTTGTGCCCATTTAAGTTTTCAATGGGCTATATGTGCCCATTTCAAAAAAAGAAGGGGGCTAAATGTACCCAAATCTTTCAAAAATGTGCCCATTTAGCCCATCTTTTTGCTTCTGGGCACATTTTGCCACCTCTATCAACAACTGTTGTAATCACAAGATTGTTTGCACCTCTTGAGTACTCATGATATATGATAAGTAACTAGATAAATAAGTCTATGTTGTTAACTGATAGTCTTCATTTATGGAATTTTTTTTATACACGTCCCTCTTTTTTAGCAAATTGTTTTTCCCAAAACAGTGTAGACAATCCTCTTGAATCACTTGCATTTTCTCTGCCAATAATTCCAGTTGCATCTGGGAAAAAATAATCAACATCATTAAACTTAACGAAAATCCATCATAGCTCTCTTATAAGAACTTCTTAAAGCTCCAATTAGATTACCTTTGACACAAGTTCCAAACTTCCAAGATCCTTGGAAAAATTGAGGTACTTTTTTAGTACATCCGTTTGTACTTTAGTGCATCCATTCGAGGTACTTTAGTGCATCCGTTTGAGGCACTTTAGTGCATCCGCCTATAGTTTGGGTCATATAATCAACGAATTCAGGTAATTTTTCAGCAAGAACCTATTGGCATCAAGCAACGACTATGTAAAAAAAAGCGAAAGAAAAAATCATATGCTTTTCCATATATCAAAGTGTTACGTTGATGGCCTAGGATAAGAATATAGATCAAATCAAAACAAATGAATACCTTACAAAGATAATGCATAAGAGTCATTCTACTCTTCCTTGCACGCGTATCTGTGAGTTTTAGAATGGTCTCCAACCTGAATCAAATGGCACCACCTAAAACAAAACCAAATTATTTTTGTGTAAGGCAAAAAAAACTCGAAAACTTCTAAAATTAACAACCAAACTAATCGCATAATAACAGAACTACCCCTTGCAGTCCCTCAGTTCTATGCATTTCCTAAACTAAAAATAGAGTTTGCATGACTCTCTTCAATTTAGCCGAACACCTGATCTGATTGAATCGCCAACACCCATTAGATATAAAGTTTCAATGAATAATTTTTCGAGTGACTAATTGATGAAAACTTGCCTGATTTGCAGCAAACTGAAATTTTTTTTGGCACTGTCAAAGCTCAAAAACATAAATAAAAACAAACTTAAGCATTAGATTAAAATACAGAACTATAAAAAATAGATAAGGTGCATGTAGCAATATCTTCTAACCATTGATTTAAATTGTAACATATAAGAGAAGGCTATGATCTTATATTCTACACGTGGAACTTTCAATAGCTCTTGATAGAACTATTGCAAGAAAATAAAAAATGCAAACATGTAACCAACTATCATTTTCAGAGCTAGTCGTCTCAATAAACAAACAAATATATGTGTGATAGCACATGTTATGCTGACGTGGTGATACATACAGAAGCAACAAACCTGAAGTCGATACAACTGTCTTACCGAGTATGTTCATCCAAATCTAAAATCCTCTTGCCTAAATCAATTAGGGCATCATAGTATAAGTAAAATCTATTCACAAAAATTAGGGAATCACAGTGTAAAATTAGTGCATCGCAGTTATAAAATCTCATTCAGACATTTTATCAAACACTTGGTGTGCAGTCTTTGTAAACATGTTTTCCATATATTTATTTCTCAATTTCGTTTCAAACAACTATTATATACAATAAATCATGTCAATAAACTCTTAAAATCGGTACAATTATAAGCAAAGATGATGATTACCAAAGCAAATTTCATAAAACAAAAAAACTATCTCATAACAAACACTGATAGGTTCAAATAAAGCTGTAACTAATGCCCTAAGCTTTATATTCGATCTTTGATAAAAGGAGTAACAAAACTACAATAAAAAAAGGTCTTAAAACTTACTTTAATCGGTGATTTGAGATATCAGAACGAGATGATTATAGAATTTGATAACATATCGTGTTTGTTGTTTTGATCGCGTGGAGATTATAAGCAATAATCACTAGGAAGAAATCAGAAGAAATTAAAGCGTGTTTATTGTGAAAAAAATTTAGACTGGCCTGAGAGGATTGAACCAGAGAAAAAGAAAAAAAATGAAAAAATTTAGGCATTATATATGATCCTTGTAAATATTACAAATTAAACCTAGGAGAATTTGAAAAGTTACAATCGGGTCCCTGTAGTTTGGTTACAAAAAAAGGAGGAGAGGGGAGGGAGATCTAATGGTTGAGATTACTTCTCCCACTTTTCTCTTGAGATCAACTTTTTAAACGATCTAATCTCTATATATATATATATATATATATATATATATATATATATATATATAGGGTATGGTTAAAATGAAAAGTTTCTTATAATGAAAAGAATGAGAAGGCATGCGGAGGTGACATGTGTCACCTTGGCCACATCATCATGCCATGTCAGGTGACATGTGTCACCCCCACCCCCACCTCCACCCCACCCACCCACCCACCCCACCCCCGCAAAAAAAAATTGGGCAAAAAAAATCCCGCCAAAAATTTCCCGCCAAAATTTATTACTGCATCACAGTTATAAAAATACTGCATCACAATTATAATTGTGATGCAGTAATTTATAACCTTAATGCACTAAAATCATGATTATGATGCAGTAAATTTATAACCGTGATGCAGTAACTTATAACCTTAATGCACTAATAAGTTTTGGTGCATCTTTATTATAAGTTAATAGTTCAGTGCATCAACTATGATGCACTAAAATCAAGGTTATAACCTTAAATGCACTAAAATCATGATTGTGATGCAATAACTTTATAACTGTGATGCAGTAATTTATAACCTTAATGCACTAAAATCATAATTGTGACGCAGTAACTTATAACCTTAATGCACTAATAAGTCTTGGTGCATCTTTGTTATAAGTTACTGCATCATAGTTAATAGTTAAGTGCATCAACTATGATGCACTAAAATCAATGTTATAACATTAATGCACTAAAATCATGATTGTGATGCAGTAACTTTATAACTGTGATGCAGTAACTTTATAACTGTGATGCAGTAATTTATAACCTTAATGCACTAAAATTATGATTTGTGGTGCAGTAACTTTATAACTGTGATGCAATGAAAAAATTTGGCGGGAATTCTTTTGGCGAGAAAAAAAATTTTGCCCAAAAAAAATTTTTTTTTTGGCGGGAAAAAAAAATTTTCGGGGGGTGGGGGGCGGGGGGTGGGTGGGTGAGGGTGGGGTATGGTGATGTGGCATGATGATGAGGCAAAGGTGACACATGTCACCTCCACATGCCTTCTCATTTTTTTCATTCTAAGAAAGTTTTCATAATAACCCAAACATATATATATATATATATATATATATATATATATATATATATATATATATATATATATATATATATATATATATATATATATATATATTAAGTATTTTAAGAATATCGGGATCGTGGGGAATCTTGTTCTGATCACAACGGTGTATTTTTGAACGCTCTAGTCGCGTTGGTCATGCATATGTCGAATGATATGCAAATATGATAAGTAGAAAATTTCATGATGATCTAAATTGTGCTTTGTTTATGATTAAAGTTTTAAGTACAATTCCGGGAGCTTACAGTACCAACCCCTTAGGAGAACCGCGTCCCGCGGTTTAACTCGCAGAGGTTGTCATAGGTGGTTGGGTGAACAGGTGAGGATACTTGGAACGCATTACATCCTCGCGCTCCTGGCGGAACTCGGCACCTCGTTTCTTATGATTCCATCAAACTTTAACGATAGGAATGCGACTTTGCTTAAGCCTCTTGACTTCCCTGTCCATGATCTCAATGGGTTCTTCTACGAAGCTAAGTTTATCATTGAGCTGTATGTCCTTTTGGGGTACGACAAGGGTTTCATCTGATAAACACTTCTTAAGGTTCGAAACATGGAAAGTGTCATGTACTCGACTAAGCTCTTCCGGAAGCTCGAGCTTATACGCTACTGGACCAATTCTTTGAAGAATTTTGAACGGTCTTACGTATCGGGGTTTGAGTTTTCCTCTTTTTCCAAATCTGACCATTCCTTTCCGGGGTGATACTTTGAGCATTACTTGATCTCCGACTTGGAATTCCATCGGTTTTCTTCTGACATCTGCATAGGTCTTTTGTCTATCTCGAGCTGCGTGTAGTCGCTGCCTGATTTGCATCATCTTTTCAGCTGTCTCATGGACAATCTCAGGGCCAGTAAGTTGTACTTCTCCAACTTCCGCCCAGCAAACAGGTGATCGGCATTTCCTTCCATAAAGCGCTTTAAATGGAGCGGCTTTAATGCTGGCGTGATAACTGTTATTGTAGGAGAATTCTGCGAGAGGTAAGTGCTTATCCCATCTTTTTCCGAAACCAATCACACATGCTCTCAGAATGTCTTTCAGATTTTGGATCGTTCTTTCACTGTGTCCATCTGTTTGAGGATGGTATGCGGTACTCATATCCAATTTGGTACCCATGGCGTTTTGGAGTGTTTGCCAAAATCTCGAGGTGAATCGGCTATCTCAATCAGATATGATAGAGATTGGTACACTGTGGCGAGAAATAATCTCCTTGATGTACAACCGAGCGAGTGTAATCATCTCGTCGTTCTGTTTGATAGGCAGAAATGAGCTGATTTCGTGAGACGGTCAACAATGACCCAGATGGTGTCAAAACCATTAGAAGTTCTCAGCAACTTAGTGATGAAGTCCATTGTGATTCTTTCCCATTTCCATACGGGAAGTTCTGGCTGAGTTAACAATCCTGATGGTTTCGGATGCTCTGCTTTGACTCTCAGACATGTCAAGCATTTGCTAGCATACTCGGCGATATCAGCCTTCATGTTTGGCCACCAGTATAAAAGTTTTAGATCTTGATACATCTTGTGGGGCTGGGGTGTATGGAATACTTTGATTTATGTGATTCATGCATGATGAGTTCACGGATACCTCTGTAAAGTGGAATCCAACTTTGATCCTTGAAACATAACGTTCCGTCTGATCTTTTCACGAATCCATTTTCATTTTCTGGCATGCCATAAATCTTCTCGTTTGGTCTGTTTTCGTCCTTGAGAGCTTCGATCTGAGCTTCAAGAATTTTCGATGGCAGTGGTGAATTGATTACCATTCCTAATGATCTCACTCTAAGTGGCTTAGGGCGATCTTGTTGGGTTTATTGATTCGATGATACAAAACAATAAAGAATGAAACATCAAGGGCTTAAAGTGACAAAGAAGAAATCTACAAAAAGATGGAAGGACTTGCTTGCAAAAAAAGATTTATTAATTAGTCCTTCATAGAGATTTGTAAACCCTAATCCTCTAGTATATAAAGAGGACATGGGGTGTAGGTTTTAATAATTAAGTCTTCCATAATGTAGTCATTAAAGGTGTGTGTGTGTGTCTAGGCGTCAAGTCCTCTAAGTGGACGCCTAGGATTTGTGTAGTTTAGCCTCAAGGATCTTTGATCCCTGTTACAAGTTTAGTGTAACCGTATTATTCCGATCAAATAATATTTGAGGCTTGGAGTGATTATAATGAAAAACCTTGTGTCAATAACTTTGATTTGTTTTATTCCGCTGCGTACCAAGTTTATTGTCATTGTTATTGTTAACCCTAGAGGCTTAAAACGATCTTAAGGAGTCATATCAAACTCCACAATTGGTATCAGAGCTTGGGGAGCTTGTTACCTAGGGATTCACAAGGTTTTATTGGTCGAAGAAGGGCGAAAAGAAAAAAAAATCGAAGCTGAAATTTTTCGTATATGTTTCTGCAGCACTGTTTTGTAACGATCATAACTTTTTCGTTAACCGTTGGATCGTGACGAAAGTTTAGGTGGACGTTCTCTATATATTCATCTAACGTTTCACCGAAGGAATTTTCGATCTGAGGTTCCAGTAAAAAGTTATTCATTGTCGAAGTTGGCTGCTGAAGGGTTTTCAGAAATTCGAATTTTTGGGTTTTCATGCATATTCAACTTCTTGAATTTGTGTTACTTGTTCTAATTCTTGATGGAGGTTGTTTATACATTGTGTGGTGTTTATGATTCATGGTTAGAAGAAGCTTTCCTAGTGTTTTTACGAAACCACTTCTAGTGTTTTCTGAAACCACTGATAGTGTATTCTCGAAACCACTGATAGTGTATTCTCGAAACCACTGATAGTGTATTCTCGAAACCACTGATAGTGTTTTCTCGAAACCACTTCTAGTGTTTTTCTGAAACCACTTCTAGTGTTTTTCTGAAACCACTTCTAGTGTTTTTCTGAAACCACTTCTAGTGTTTTTCTGAAACCACTTCTAGTATTTTTCTGAAACCACTTCTAGTGTTTTTCTGAAACCACTTCTAGTGTTTTCTTAAAACCACTGCTTGTGTTATCTCAATTCCACTGCTGGTGTTTCTTGCGTTATTCATTTCTGCTGATGAGGTTTTGGAATTGAGGGGAAGCTGTACATGTTTTTGGTACTGAGATTTTTGGCGACACACAGAGGAGATTGGTACATACACAAGAATTTTGGTATTTGTTCTTCAATGTTTAAAAAGGCTCGTTTTTGGGATTTATTGAATAGGTGATTACGAAGATCATTGATCATAACCTATTTGATATTGTAGTTGAGTAACACATATTTGTGCTCTTATCATATCTCAAAGTGGGTGTTACACTTTGGAGATAACTTGTCCGTGCTTAAAGGATGTTGACAAAGACTTGCAAAATCTAGTTTTCATAGGTCAAGGGGTGGATGGATGAAGACCTAGTTAACTATCACTTAAAGGAGTTACATTGTAGTGCTCAGTGTCTCATTGAAGATGAGGATTTTGTTAAGAGATTGCGGTCTCCCTATACATGGGTATACGTTCGGAGTCATGTGGTTTGTACAAAACATAAGACATAAGTTTGGGTTATTCTACTTCTTCATTAAGTTTGTTATATTTGGTTTTCTTCACAAGTAATCATTACAAGGAGCTTACAGATTTGAAGAATCATTTGATGTTCATGCACCACTCAAGGGGAAGTGTTTGATTCTTACTACTATTGATTAGTATTACTACTAATGGTTTAGATTTCTACTGTTTCAAGTTCATTTTTAGTTGCGGAAAACTTCATGGAGGGTAATTTGAGACATTGGAAGGATGAATTGGATGTGTGGTATTGATTCGTGGTGGTCAAGATCAAGTTTGCATATGTTCTCTATTTGTTGATAACAAAAAGGGGAAGAGATGTTGGAGTGGCATAGCATGGATTAAGGGGAAGAAAAAGGAAGACAAGATTGTTTCATTCATGGTGAGATTTTATTATCTCAACTTCTGCTACTTCGTCTAGGGAAGTTCGTACAAGAACCGTGTTTGTTTTGTCATCATCAAATAGGGGAAGATTTTTTGGTTTATTGATTCGATGATACAAAACAATAAAGAATGAAACATCAAGGGCTTAAAATGACAAAGAAGAAATCTACAAAAAGATGGAAGGACTTGCTTGCAAAAGAAGATTTATTAATTAGTCCTTCATAGAGATTTGTAAACCCTAATCCTCTAGTATATAAAGAGGACATGGGGTGTAGGTTTTAATAATTAAGTCTTCCATAATGTAGTCATTAAAGGTGTGTGTGTGTGTCTAGGCGTCAAGTCCTCTAAGTGGACGCCTAGGATTTGTGTAGTTTAGCCTCAAGGATCTTTGATCCCTGTTACAAGTTTAGTGTAACCGTATTATTCCGATCAAATAATATTTGAGGCTTGGAGTGATTATAATGAAAAACCTTGTGTCAATAAATCTTCAACAATAACAATAACAACTTTCAAATAATTTGATTTACATAAACAGTCCTTCATCTTTCATACTATTTTGTCTTATCAACTCAAGGAACCTAATTCCCAACAGATCTTTTCTGCTCAAGGCGTCAGCAACAACACTCGCCTTTCTGGGATGGTAGCGGATCTCACAGTCATAATCATTGAGCAATTCTAACCAGCGGCGTTGACGCATGTTCAGTTCCTTTTGATCCAAGATGTGTTGAAGACTTTTGTGATCAGTGTACACTATACACTTGGTTCCATATAAGTAATGTCTCCATAACTTGAGTGCAAATACCATAGCTCCGAGTTCTAGATCATGAGTGGTATAATTCTTCTCATGAGTTTTGAGTTGACGTGATGCATAAGCAATTACTTTGTTCCTTTGCATGAGAACAGCGCCTAAACCCTTGTGTGAAGCATCGCAATATACCACAAAATCTTCTACTCCTTCGGGTAGTGCCAAGATAGGTGCTTCACAAAGCTTGTTTTTAAGGAGTTGAAAAGCTGATTCTTGATCGTCTCCCCATTCGAATGTCTTCGTTTTCTAGGTTAACTCCATCAATGGTTTAGCTATCATCGATAAACCTTCGATAAATCTCCGGTAATAACCGGCAAGACCTAAAAATTGACGGATCTCGGTGGGGTTAGTTGGTACGGACCAGTTCTTTACAGATTTGATCTTTGCGGGATCCACGTGAATTCCTTTACTGTCGATCACGTGACCAAGAAATTGGACTGCTCGATCCAAAAGTCGCATTTGGAAAACTTAGCGTACAGTTCTTCATCATTGAGTAACTTCAAGACAGTTCTCAGATGTTCCACATGTTCTTCTTTATCACGAGAGTAGATAAGAATATCGTCAATGAACACAATGACGAATTTATCCAAGTAGGGCTTACAGACTCTATTCATGAGATCCATAAATACAACGGGTGCATTGGTTAAACCAAATGGCATTACTTGGAATTCATAATGACCATATCGAGTTCGAAATGCGGTCTTAGGAATGTCTTCCTCTTTCACCCTTAATTGATGGTATCCAGATCTTAAGTCAATCTTCGAGTATACACTCGAGCCTTGTAACTGATTAAACAGATCATCGATTCTTGGTAAGGGATAGCGGTTCTTGATTATGAGCTTGTTCAATTCTCTGTAATCGATACACATCCGAAATGATCCATCCTTCTTCTTGGCGAATAAAACTGGTGCTCCCCAGGGTGAGGAACTCGGTCTAATGAATCCTTTCTTAAATAGCTCTTCTAGTTGTTTAGACAGCTCTTGCATTTCAGAGGGTGCTAAATGGTATGGTGCTTGTGCTATGGGAGTAGCTCCAGGTATAAGATCGATTTGAAATTCGACTTGTCAAGCAGGTGGAAGTTCAGGAAAATCTTCTGGAAATACTTCAGGGAATTCTCTAACTACAGGTACATCCTCCAGTCATTTCTCTTCCGACTTCTTTTCTGTTACTTGAGCTAAGAAGGCATAACATCCTTTCTCCATGTACTTTACTGACTTCGCACATGATATGATACTCAAGTACTTTCTACTTTGGTCTCCTTGGATAACTAAGGTTTTACCGTTGATTGGGATATGAACGGTTTTCTCGTCGCAAACAATCCTAGCACGGTGTTTAGACAACCAATCCATGCCAATTACGACATCAAAACTACCAAGTTTGATTGGCAAAAGATCTATAAGGAACGAGTGGTCTTGTAAAAGAATAGGGCAATTACGGATTACGGTGTTGGTTCCTGTTATCTTTCCATCGGCTAGTTCTATCTCATAAGTTGTATCTAAGGCAATTGGAGTTACTTCAAGTAATGGTGCAAAGGTAGTAGATACAAAACTCTTATCAGCTCCAGAATCAAACAAAATTTTTGCAGAATGATTGTTAAGAGAATACGTACCCGTCACAACATCAGGGTTCAACGGCACATCTCCATCTCCTAGCACATACACCCTTGCACGTGCATTGTTGGGTTGAGCAGCATTCCTTTTCGGGCATTGACTCTTGAAATGACCTTTCTCTCCACATCCATAACAACTCATGTTTGCCAAAGGCATGTTGTTTCCATTTCCAGGGTTTCGGAAATGCATACCCTGATGACCTACCTTGTTGCACTTGTCACACTTCACAGTGCAGGGTCCAGAATGATGCAACAAACATCTATTGCACTGGGGATGTGGTCCGGCATATCCTCTTCCGGCATTTGGTGCAGCATAAGCCCTTGCGGCTTCTTGTCTTCGGTTTTGCGATTGTGATGTTGGTTTCTGTTTTGGTGGTACTGGTTGTTGTTGTTTTGATTGTTGTTGTTGTTGTTGTTGTGGTTGTTGGATTGGTGATGGTTGGAATTCGAGTTCTTCCGGTCATCAAACTTCCTTTTGTTATCACTTGAGCCTTGTGCAATTGCAAGCTTCAATATCGGTTCCATAAGGCGGTGGGATACAATGACAACTTCCTCAACAGTCTTTGGGCTAGAAGCGATGACATCTCCTTCAATGCTCTGAGGTAAACCCCCGATCAAAGCTTCCAAAAGCTTTTCATTGGTAGGGAACAGATGAGGACACAGAGCTCTCAACTAGTGGAATCTCTTGAAGTATGCCTTGAGGTCATTACCTTTAACAGCCAAATGGTAAAATTCATCCTCCAACTTCTTTATCTCGGTTCTTGGGTAGTACTATTTCATCAACAGTTGTTTCAGATCAGACCATGAAATTCTACAAGCTTCTTCCATTACAATTGGTTGGGCATAAGCTTTCCATCAAGATAACACATCTTCTAGCAAAGTTCCAGTTGCAAACTTGACCTTGCAATCATCTTTGCAGTCACTTAGAAGAAACACTGTCTCGGACCTCTCAAACCAATGAAGTAGACCAATAGCACCTTCTGTGCCTTTGAAGAATGTAGGTTTGCAGTTCATGAACCCTTTGTAGCTACACTTACGAGCTACGGAAGACTCACTTTGATTGGTTGGAGTGTTGGTTTCATTTGAGTTTGCCACTTCAGTAACACGTGTTGCTGCTGCGACACGTGATGCTTCAGCAAGACGAGCAGTCTCGGCTTCACGTGCTGCTTGGGCAACACGCTCAGCTTCAGCTTCTCGAGCAATCTCCGCTTCTCGGGAAATCTTAGCTTCTCTTGCAATCTCAGCTTCTCTTGCGGCAGCTTCAGCTTCACGTGCATCTTGGGCAATACGTTCGGCTTCAGCAATGCGTGCAGCTTCGGCTCTAGCAGCGTCAGCGGCATGCTTAGCGATGGCAGCGCTAACACTGTCAGCGACCATCTTTCAGACAGCAGTTTGAGTGATGGTAGATGAGGTAGCTTTCTTCTTGACCATTTTTCTAAAATTACCAAGAAATAAACACCAAGATTAAGAATCATCGACGATAATAAAAGTGATTACATATTATAAATATCATAATAGTCAAGATCATCACTTTAAGTCAATGAAATGATATCGTTATAAACAGGAATAAGTGAATCATGATTTATCTCAACAAAATCATAACATATATAAGGACATAATGATCGATTCGGTATATACGACCGATGAATAATAAAATTACAACACAAGAATATAGAAATACAACCATGATAACATAGATAACATCGATACATAGTAATTGTTCACAACCATAAGTTACAACATCAATATTCTTGTTCCATAGTTACAAACCAAAAGGATACTAGCCTTAATGCCTCACATGGCGGCTTTATGATGCAAACTACAAATAAAGATGACTACGATCTATGCATCGCCTGATGCGTCCTCATGACGGTGGCGAATCTCCTCAACCATAGCTGTCAAATCTCGGATATGCTGCTCACGTGCTCGATCTCTCACCTCGAGGTCATCTATCCTCTGCTCCAGTATGGTGGTGTGAGCATGAGCAGATGTAAGCTCGTGGTGTAGGGCTCTCTCTGGGCCTAAAGCAGTATCTCTCAAAGTACTGGCATCCTAAATGGTGGTCTCAAGCCTCTGAGTCAAGTCGGTCACGACATCTCTCGCCTCGAGGCACTTTATTTTGCTTACCAACAAATTCATGCTTACCAAAGAACAAATCCCCACCATTCATCTAGTTTGATCTAATGGTGGGGATTAACCTAAGATTTAAAAGGTAAACCTAAGTCCATGTTTTTTTCTTGTCTTTTTGTCTTTCTTTTTTATTCAAATAATTTTTTTGTCTTTTATTTTCAAATTCACATTTTTTTTTTGAATTCGTTTTTTTTAATTCACGCTTTTTTTTTAATTCGCGTTTTTTTTATTTAAGTTTTTTTAATTCTCGTTTTTTTCTTCGCCTTCATACGTTTTCGTCTGTTTTCATATGTTTTTGTCCGTTTTCATACGTTTTCGCCCGTTTTCGTCCGTTTTCATCAGTTTTCTTTTATTTTCATACGGTTTTAGACGTGTTTTTACGCTTTCATACGTATTCGTCTGTTTTCTTACGTTTTCGTCCATTTTCATACGTTTCTGACTATCACAAGTGATATTCTGTGGTATTCATAATATCACTTGTGATTTTCTGAATATCACTTGTGAATTTCATACGTATTCGTCCATTTTCATACGTTTTCGTCCGTTTTCTTACGTTTTCGACCGTTTTCTTACGTTTTCGTCCAATATTCATACGTTTTTGTCCTTTTTCATACGTGTTTTTATGCTTTCATACGTTTTCATTAGGTTGAGTTTCTTTGTGTTTTTTACATTTGTTTACATGTAGTGTATACATGGATGCACACCAAGTATTTGATGAAATGTGTGAGTGAAAAGTATCATACGTGTAGTATCACTAGTGATATTTAAAATTGAACTGTATATGTTTATTATCACTAGTGATATTTGTATTATCACTTGTGAAATTTGGTTTGTTTGGTAGGTTTTTTTGTTTACTTATTAAGCTTTATTATGTCATGTATATTATCACTTTTGATATATCATTGTTATTGTTATATAATCATAGTTAAAGATTTTTTTTTGTTAAAAGTTTTCATGATATACTATTTACTGTGTGTTTTATCACTTTTGTATTATATCATAATTTTGAGTTTTATGTGCTTTTTGTGAATGAAAATTGTGTTTTAGTTACCGATAAGCTATTTATAGTGGAATATTGCTTATTATTTAAGTAGTTAGATTAAACAAGTTGATTTTGTTTTAAACACATAGTTATTTAGTGTACTTTTGTGTATTATTTAAGTTGTGATTGAATTTGTCTATTTAATAGATACATTGTGAGTATTTCAATAGGTTTTACAACGGGATTTGAAAATATATATGGTTGATCATTGAAGAAGCTATGGTTAAACAAAGCACAACATCTTCAATACAAACCGAAGAAGCTCAAACACATGTTACATCACAGGTGATATCACGTGTGGTATCACACATGATATCACAGGTGATTTCACAAGTGATATCATATGTGATATCACACATGATTCAACAAAATAGAAGAAGCTGACATATCTGTGATGTCACCAGTGATATCAAATTCTCCTCCAAAAAGTTGAAAATCATGAGAATGAGATACACGAAAAATTAGTAATAAAAGTGTGGTAGTTAGTAGTTATTCAAAAAATCACAAGTGATATTCAGAAAATCACAAGTGATATTCAAAATATCAAAAAAATGATATTTTGAATATCACAGAATATCACTTGTGATAGTCCGAAACGTATGAAAACGTAAAAAAACGGACGAACACGTAAAAAAACGGACGAATACATATGAAAACGGATGAAAACGTATGAAAGCGTAAAAAAAACGTCTGAAAATGGACGAAAACGTTTGAAAAATGGACGAAAACGAAAAAAAACGGACGAAAACGTATGAAAACGGACGAAAATGGACGAAAACGTATGAATAATGGACGAAAGGAAAAGTGACAAAAACGTATGAAAACAGACAAAAACATATGAATACGGACGAAAACGTATGAAAACGGACAAAAACGTATGAAAACGGACGAAAATGGACGAAAACGTATGAATAATGGACGAAAGGAAAACTGACAAAAACGTATGAAAACGGACAAAAACATAAGAATACGGACGAAAACGTATGAAAACGGACGAAAATAGATGAAAACTTATGAAAATGTTTGAAAACAGACGAAAACGTATGAAAGCGAAGAAAAAAGAAACGCGAATTAACAAAACATTAAAAAAAAAATTTAAAAAATCGTTAATAAATAAAAACGTGAATTAAAAAAAAGACAAAAAAAGTGAAGAAAAAAAAGACAAAAAGACAATAAAAAAAACATGGACTTAGGTTTATCCATTAAATCTTAGGTTAATCTCCACCATTAGATCAAACTAGATGAATGGTGAGGATTTATCCCTTGGTAAGCACCAAAATAAGAGTAAGCATAAGAAAATTCCTCCTCTCGCCTCCACAATCTAGGCGCTCATCATGTCGAACACTATCTCTTTGGAATATCGAGCAATCACGAGGTTTTCGACCTCTTCCTCCAAGCTCTCAATCCTGACCAACGGAATCTAATCATAATGTACCAGGAGCTCATTCAACTGGTCCTCGTGCCTGACGAGTCTAGCTGCTAAGAGAGGAATAGAATGGTGTACTGGCTCTCCGGTCACTGGCAGAACTGTAGCTGGTACAGACATTGAGCTTTCCCCAAGCTCAAAGGGACTCGGTGCTCCCTCCTCGTCTCTCCAACGATGAAGTAGAGGTAACAAGAATGACCATCGTCTAGCGCCTGCCTTCTTCCTAGGTCCATGTTGGATGTGCAGGCGAGTAGTTATGTAAGGATCAGATGGTGACAGAGAATAACACCTAACACTGAGTGGCAAAGGTGGCTCACTGAAAGTATCCAATGGTGGTGATGCTAAAGAAGGTGATGAAGTAGGAACGGTAGTGGTCTGGTGATAGAATACAGTAGGTGAGGTAGTGGGTGAAACTGGTGATGACTGAGCAAGTGGTGACTGAGCTGGTGGTGGTACATGGGACATGGTAATGGCTCGCACACGCTTCCTGGACGTATGCTTAAAGATGGTGCCCTTAGGATGCAATTTGTAAGGCACTCCGAATGGCTTGGGCTCATATGGCTTCAGGACTCGGACTCTAAGTCGGTGACGACGGATCGGTAAAGAAGATGATGCAGAAGTGTCCGATGAGACAGAAGCAGTGCTCTTGGAAGACTTGGATGTTCCATCATCCACCGCAACATCTGTAGCGGGTAGCCATTGTTGTGACTCATAATACTGATCCAGTGTCATGGAAGCAAAAGCAGTACGCTCTTGAGAGCGAGCAGTCATAGCTGGAATGGTGGGAGTTCGGGCAACCTCTCTCTCTTCAAAAGGTTCGGACTCGTCCGATGCAGTGGCTGGTTGATGAGTGTCTAAATACTCATCATTTTTATATCTTTTAGACTGCAAAAACATCTGAAAACACTCAGTAATGCTTCAAAATGATAAAAATATCACAAACAAGTGTTTTATATGTTTTAAATGCAAAAACATCAAAATCTGATGAAAAACGTATCAAGTTTGCATAATTGGCAGTTTTAGTCCCCCAAGTTTCAAAAGTTGTCAAATTTAGTCCCTGGTAATTCAAAAACTTGTAAAATATCATTTTAGGTCCTTGGGATTCACAAGTTGTTCAAAATAATCCTTTGAAGTTTAAAATCACAAAGTTACAACTTTGGTCCCTCAACTTTGCAAAAGTGTCAAAAATAGTCCTTAAGGTTTTAAAATTGGAAATTGATCAAAATAAACCTTGTACTATTCATATTTGACAAAATTGGTCCTTATGATAAACTTTTGGAAAATTACAAGTTTAACCCTTCAAGTTTCAGAAAATTACATAATAGGTCCTTAAGGTTTAAAAATGGAAAAATATTCATATATGGTCCTTGTACTAACCATATTTGGCAGGTTTAGTCCTTATTATAACTTTGGAAATCTTGTAAACTCAGTCCCTTAACTTTCAGAATATTACATTTATGGTCCTTGTGCTTATCTTAAAACCAAATGGACCCTTGTATTATTATTATTCCAAATCCAATCCTATTAACCCAGCTGTGGCCCAAATACCCCAAGCCCAAAACCAGTTAACCCGACCCATGTTTTAAAATAAAACCCGCGCCACTATTCATCTCCTTCACCTCCCCCACCTGTGTCCACTCCTTCCCCGACACCTGCTGCTACCACCTCACCAACCACTTTCCACCTCACCTAGCCACCTTTACAGCCTCTCACCCACTCTCTAACACCTCCACAAAGCACCAAATTGCATTGATTACAAAAACCAACTCCATGACTTTTTCCCGCCAATTTTCCAAATGGACTTATGTGATGAATTAGAGAAATCCAATGGTTGGATTGAGGTGGGAAACACTCAGAGTGCCAGCAAGAACCCTTTTTGTTGAATAAATAGAAGAAATGAAGCTGAGAAGGCCAAGTAGTTAGTTTTAGTATAGTCTAAATTGTCGTTCTTAGTGTAATTTTAATTTCAGTTTATTTTAAAAGCTTTCAAGTATTTGTAATCATATTTCAGTGTATATCAAACCTATTTCTAGTTTCAATTTTAGTAATTTACCAAGTTTTTATAATTGTGAAATTTCGACCTTAAATTCTCATGATAATCTAGATGTGTTTGTATCTATGTTTTTGGATCAAGTAAGCTCAAATAAGCTCCTAGTAGCTTGTTTAAGCTATCAGAAACATTTTAAATTCAGTTCATAGCTCTAATAGAAAAATTCATAAAAATCAAGGAAAATAGTGATAAATTCAAAAATCATGGATAATGTACAAGGAAGCTGAAGCAGGGTGGAAATTTGGATTGCTATTTGGTATAGAGCTTCTTGGGAAGCTATAGGAAAGGATCTCAGTTCTTGGTTCTCAGATTTCATTTGAATTCCAATTTGTAAGCCTATTTATTCATTTTAACCATTTACTGTTTAAAAGCTTATTTACTGCTTATCTTTGTAATTCCATGTTCCTTTGGTGTTGACAAGTCAAGATATCACTTAAAATAATCTACTTGATCTTTAGTTTTCTTCAGTTGTTGAGTTTTCAAAATTTCACCAAGTAAAATTACATAAAAGTGATTAGGAGGTCTTAGCTGTTATCATCAGTGTTTATGAGTTTTAATCAGTACTTTACAACATTCAATGTATGTATGAATCAGTTCTCAGCTTAAATCATTGTTAAGCTTTGATAAGCTTCATAACAGTCTACAAAAGTAGTGTTTGGCATAGGTCCTTTTGTAGTGATCTAGTGTTTATCAGTAGTTGGATTTGAAAGGGGTAGTCTCATTTAGTCTAGTAAAAGTCATCCTAGTCATAATATTGCATCTTTATACTCTAATAGTCAAGATCACAGTTAATTAATTCCTATCCCCAAATCAGTTAGATTTAGGATTGGAAAACTTGCATATTAGGTCTAAACTGTTAGAGCTAGCTTAATTAGGCTATATTTCACCTTAATATATCATAATCAGTCCTTAGATTTGATTTAAAGTTCAATTAAGTCAACATAATAGAGTAATTAAAAAGTCAATATTTTCAGTTTTTCAGTTTTTGAATATAATAGAAGATTTTATATAGGATTACATATTAGCTTTCAAGTCTTGAGCTTCTAGAGTAGTAAAATAGAACTGCTTATCTTTACAATAGCATTTTTCTTACTTTCTAAATAGCTTATTTAGCAGCTTTTCTTTTAGCTTATTTCAGTCACCTGTTTCAAAATGTGCCCTGTGCACAGATTTCTAACCTTTTTCTCAAGCTCACAAAAAGCTTTCTAGTTGTCCATATTTTGTAAATCTTGGTTCTTTGGATAGCCAACCTAGCCATCTTGAGTTTCCAAGTTTACTTTCAAAATTTGTAGCTTATTAGACAGGGCTGCAGCAAGCCTTAATGTTGTCCCATTTTTGAGTCAAAACTAGTTTTTGATTTGCTTAATTGTTGGCTTAATCTGCTTTTCAGAAGTTTAGAATGATTGGAATAGGTTAGTAATTAGTTAATATAGCATAACTTAGCTTCTGTGATTAGTTGGTGGTCATTTGTAGCTTTTAGCTTATTTTGATTTGCATATTTATAAGCATTTACACCACAGTTTCATATTCTCACAAATAAGCATATGTTTTTATATTTTTTATAAACTTAGAATAATATTTTAACATTTTCCTGAATTTTTCAGATTTTTCCATCACTGTTTTCTATTTTTCTTTATTTTAACTAGTTTTTAATCCTTTTTAAATAGCATTTAATACAAATAAATTAGAAAAAGCTTAAAAAAATATGTTTTCTATTTTCTTAGGTTAAGATAAATATAAAAGTAATAAAAAGTATTTTTCCATAATTTTCTTGGTTTAAATAGTATTTTTTAGCATTTTAATTAGTTTTAAATAGTATTAAATTAATAATAAATACATATAAAGTCTTAAAAATATATTTTCAGTTTTAAAATAAGTTTTATCATATTTTAGATTTTTCTAAGTTATAATTTCATTTTTCTAGGTTAATTTTGTATTTTCTTATATTTTAGTGTATTTTAAATACTTAATAAATAGTTTTTAATTAATAATAAATAAATAAATAGTTGTAAAAATAATTTTATTTTTCTAATAAATTTCCTTTATTATTAGGATTGTAAAAATGTCATTTTTATATTTGTAGGCCTTTTATTTCTTTAAACTCACGTTTTATTTTGTACGTTTACGTAATTTTATTTAAACGTACGTTTTTAGGTTTTAAACGTTCATCACTTTAAAAATAGTGATAGCGTTTATTTAATAGATTTTAACTTTTTAATTTCTTTTAATTTGCATTTAAGTCGCTTTAATTTGTAAATCTTTTCTTTAGGTATAAATTTCTCAAAAACCTTATTGATCACTATCCTTAGTGATTATTCGACATCTGAAGTTGTTTAACACCAATTCATCCTCCGTGGGACTTAACGACCCAGGAATCCACTATATTCCTCTGATCTTAATTGCATTGGTGTGTGAGCTGTTTTGAGTTTCTTACGGTTGGTCATTCACAAGTGGCTAGCTTGCGTGAGATAACTTGACGGTTTTGCACCGATCACTGGTATAGCTGGACTGGGGTGAACTGGCATAGTGACAGTCGTAGAGGACATGGTATCTTCCATCTCAGTATCTGAGGACAGAACTGTTGGGAATTCATATTGATTAAACCATCAATACCACGAGTACGCAGCGGATGGATCTATGTTTAATGTTATGAATTAAAACACATAATTAAAACACATAAAATACTAACCTCGAATCTATTGAAAAATAGATAAACACCGGATCTTGATCTTGATCACGAACACACGAACCAATCAACTATAATGAGTTGATCTCTATTGTTGCACACACTACACGTCTAGCAAGAACGTTAGGATGCTAGTGCTTGCTTACGAATGAAACACAAAACACTTGGTTTAGTTTCTTGATTTGCTTGTATCGAACTCTTTATAGAATAAATGGAACCGATCAGCTAGTGTAAGAGATATGTGAATGTGTCGAATGTATTGATTGTCAGGAAGTTAATGCATACCAAATAAAAGAGCCAGCCTTTATTATATATACTAACATCTTGGCTTTCTATACAAGTTAGACACAATCTTCTTAATATTTAACAATATTCTCTTTGTCCACTTGGTTTAGTTTGACAAAAATCAACTTCACCAATATCAAATATTCGGCTGCATGTCCATTTTCTTAAATGAGTTAATTGACTCATATTGGCTATTATAAGTTATTAGTACATTACAAATAATTAATTTAGCCCATTAGTTAAAATAAGCGTCCAACGGTTAACTATCAACTATTAAACAATTTCGTAAACATTATTTAATATAATTAATACATCTAATATATTAATTACATTAACTAAAACGTTCTCTAAGTATATACGTGTGTGCCCCGATAGGCTCACGTAATTTCTAGCCGTATAACTATTGATTTACGAGCGCATAACCAACAGCTCCCACTTGCGATCGTAACTATCAATAATGTATACTAACAATGCTAAGTGTCTAGCAACACCGCATTGCTCTCAGAAATACCTGAGTGTGGTTTCATAAAACAACTAGGTAAATGGTTTACAATTTTAAATTATCCTTTTGTTTCAGATACTTGTTGAACTATGGATATGGATCAAAGTCATTCCATATTGTTCAATTATTCTGTTTCTTGTTTTAGAAATTAATCAAGATTACCAAACGTAAAACAAGTATCATCTTGATTTACACTTTGGGCACGGCCATGCAAACATCTGATTAATTCAGCGAGGGGCCCAGTAGTATCATACTCCAGAAGACAAGTGGAGGAACAAATTCTATTTTGACTACACGTGTCATTCATGCGCTTCAACCAACTTCTGAGAATAGCCTTTATAACCACCTTGTTCAGGATAGCGTTTGACTATAGTCAAGAAGAAAGATCCACACATGCATAACCTGCTTGCATCTCAAGTCAGAGGACAAATAAAATAACCATTTGTGAGATATCACTTAATGACGCCGATCCATAAAGTGATGACTCGTAGGTTTGGGGAAATCCAATATCCATAGCACGTGGATAACATGTGAGTTTGGCGGACACATCCTTAGTATTCATAGAATATAACCAATCTCTCACATTTGCCTTAATTCAACGATATTCCCATATCTTTGATCAACAATGGACAATTTAAAGTAATAAATTACTTAAGGATTAAACATGCAAATATAGGAAACAATTAATATATGAATGAATAACTCAAGTACCACGTATATTAATCATCAAAATAATAAATGTTTTACATATCCCATTATCCAAATACTAAAATCAAAACAGATTTACATGAGACTACTAACTGAACGAAGTCCAATACCACTAGCATGCTCAACATGCTTGTTCAAAGGCAACGCCTTAGTAAACGGATCAGCCAAGTTGTCATCTGTGTGAACTTTGTTAAGTACTACTTCATTATCTGCGATAACCTCACGGAGATAGTGAACCTCCCTTTTGTAATGCTTGGCGCCTTTCTGAGCTCCAGGCTCGTTGGCAATGGTTAATGCTCCAGTGTTGTCACAAAGCATTTCCATAGGTTCTTTATTGGTGGGGACTACTCCAAGCTCATCAATAAACTTCCTTATCCAAATAGCTTCCATTGCAGCTTCTGAAGCAGCAGTGTATTCAGCCTCTGTAGAAGACATCGCAGTGATGCTTTGCTTGGCACTCTTCCAGACTACAGCGCCTCCGTTTAGAACGAAAAAGTATCCGGTTTGCGACTTGGTGTCATCCTTGTCGGTCTGCCACCCAGCATCAGTATAACAGGTAACTCTGAGCTCTCTGTTTGGGTCTCCATCGTAAACAAGAAACATATCTTTAGTATATCTGAGATACTTCAGTATGTTCTTCACAGCAGACCAGTGACACTCACCTGGATCTACTTGAAATCGACTTGTTAAGTTCTGAGCGAACACAACATCAGGTCTAGTGCACCTCACCGCATACATGATGGATCCTATAGCCGAGGCATAAGGAATCCTCTTCATGCGTTCCACCTCTGCAGGTGTTGAGGGTCCTTGAGATTTTCTCAACTCAAGTTTTACTTGCATTGGGGTAGTTCCACGCTTGGAATTCGCCATATTAAATCTTTTTAAGATTTTCTCAATGTATGCACTTTGACAAAGTCCAATCAACCGCTTAGATCTATCTCTGTAGATCTTGATTCCTAGAATATATGCAGCTTCACCTAAATCCTTCATAGAAAAACAATTTCCAAGATAGGCTTTAATAGCTTGTAACATTGGAATGTTGTTTCCCATGATCAATATGTCATCAACATATAAGATTAGGAATGCTACATTACTCCCACTAGCCTTATGGTATACACATGGCTCATCAAGGTTTTGAGTGAAACCATACTTCTTGATCTCCTCATCAAACCTTTTATTCCATTGCCTAGATGCTTGCTTTAATCCATAAATGGATCGTTGTAGCTTGCATACACGGTTAGGATATCGTGGATTGACAAATCCTTCAGGTTGGTCCATGTAAACCTCTTCGGTTAAGTGACCATTTAAGAAGGCAGTTTTGACATCCATTTGCCAAATCTCATAGTCATAGTACGCTGCTATGGCTAAAAGAATCCTAATAGCTTTTATGTCTGCGACAGGCGAGAAGGTTTCCTCATAATCTACACCGTAGGTTTGAGTATAACCTTTTGCCACAAGACGAGCTTTATAGGTGTGTACCTTTCCATCCATGTCAGTTTTCTTCTTGAAGAGCCACTTGCTACCAACGGTTTTAGCGTTAGGAGGGAGGTCAACTTCAATCCAGACTTCATTGTCTCTCATGGATTTCATTTCCTCGTTCATAGCCTTAAGCCATTTTTCAGATTCACGATCTACTAATGCAGCTTTATAGTTAGCAGGCTCATTAAGATCCCCTAACTCATGCTCCTCTGAATCAACGTATAAACACATTCGATCAGGTGCACGTATTGTCCTTGAGGACCTACGAACAGGAATGACTTCACTTTCTGGCTCAACACTTTCATGTTCAACCATCTCAGGAAGTTGGCTAGTATTTTCAGAAGGGTGAGTATCTTCTTGAATTTCATCAAGTTCTACGATCCTCCCACTTGCCTCTTGTGAGATGAGACGATTCTCAAAAAACTCAGCAAACCTAGCAACAAATACCTTGTGCTCAGGTGGATAGTAGAAGTAGTAACCCATTATTTCCTTTGGGTATCCTACAAAGACACACTTAATAGATCTTGGTTCAAGTTTGTCAGGCGTATCACGTTTCACGAATGCCTCACAACCCCAAACCTTTAAGTAAGACAGATTAGGGACTTTCCCATGCCATAGTTCATATGATGTCTTTTCAACCTTCTTTGATGGAACCATATTGAGAATGCTTGCAGCAGACTCAAGAGCATAATCCCAAAAGGACATTGGTAGAGTTGTTTGACTCATCATAGATCTTACCATGTCAAGCAGGGTTCGATTCCTTCTCTCAGATACACCATTATGTTGTGGTGTACGTGGAGAAGAGAGTTGTGAGACAATCCCACACTTCTTAAGATGATCAATAAACTCTTGACTCATATATTCGCCTCCACAGTCAGACCGTAAAGCCTTTATGGTCTTCCCAAGTTGATTCTCAACTTCACTTTGAAATACTTTGAAAGTTTCAAAGACTTCATGTTTATGTTTAAGCAGGTAAACATAACCATATCGACTAAAGTCGTCAGTGAAAGTTAAGAAATAGCTGTATCCTTGTTTTGACATAGTTCTAAAAGGGCCACATACATCAGTATGTATGAGTCCAAGCAGATCTGTAGCTTTCTCCGTTTTATGCGAAAAAGGCTTTTTCACCATCTTCCCAGACACACAAGATTCACACTTATCAAAAGACTCAAGGTCAGTTGATTTAAGAAGCCCATCATGTTGCAGCTTCTCAATACGTTTCTTGTTAATGTGCCCAAGTCGACAATGCCACAAGAATGTAGAGTCCAAGTTACGCTTGGATCTTTTACTATTAACAGAATACATAGAACAATTATTTGAAACAGAATCATGCATATCAATTTCAAAAATACCATTCCTAGAAACAGCATTAAAATAAAACAAGTTATTCATTGAAACTGAAATACCAATATCCGTAAAACAATGAGTAAAACCCTTGTCTTTCAAAAGTGAAACTAAAACAATACCCCTAGTAATACTAGGATCATAATGACAATTGTCTAAACAAATTATTAAACCACTAGGAAGTGACAAATCAAAAGTTCCTATAGCTTCAACGGCTGCACGGTTTCCATTCCCCACGTACAGGCTTAAAGCTCCGGGCTTCAGTTTCCTACTTCCCCTGAGACCCTGAGTAGTATTACAGATGTGAGTACCACAACCAGTGTCATATACCCAAGATTTATGAGGAAAAGTATAAAGTTCTATGACGAAGATACCTGATGTGCTAGCATTGCTACCCACATTGCACTTCTTCTGCATCAACTCGGCTAAATAGGTAGGACAATTCCTCCTCCAGTGTCCAATCTGATGACAATGATGACACTCAGTGTCCTTAGCAGGATGCTCCTTTTTAGGTGGAGGGGGAATCTTGGCCTTGGGGGCATAAGCAAGCTTAGCCTTGCCATTGCCACGATTCTTGCCCTGAGCACCATTATGCGGCTTCTTGTTCTTATTGTTCTTCTGGATCCTTCCTGCTCTTATAGCAAGTACAGCAGGAGCAGCATCTCTTTTAGGAAGCCCTTGTTCGTGCAGCTTAAGCATTGCATGCACTTCATTCACTGTCTTCCCCATGCATTGCATATTATAATTCTGTCTGAATCCAGCAAAGTCCTTGTTCAGAGAGGTAAGAATCATGCTCACTGCAAGGCCAGATGACATGGGGTGACCAAGGCGTTCCATTCGATCTAGATAGCCCTTCATTTTCAGAACATAGGTGCTAACAGATTGACCCTCCTCATGCTTACATGCATAAAAGGCCTGCACAGTCTCAAGGAGTTCCTGTTCTGCTTGCTGAGCAAACATGGTCTTCAATTCCTTAAGCATGTTATATGCATCAAAGTGCTCCAGATTCTTTTGAAGTTCTGGAGTCATGCTTATGAGCATAAGACAGCCTATGTCCTTGGATGCTTTAACCCATTGGGCATGAGCAGCAAGGACATCAGCAGGAACCTGCTGATCAGGAGTTGGAGGAACAGGAGTGGCAGGTATGGGATGCTCCACATAGGTTAACTTATCCTCGGCTGTGAGGACGATCCTCAAATTCCGATACCAGTCGAGAAAGTTAGATCCAGTAAGTTTTTCCTTTTCAAGGAAAGACCTGAAGATCGAATTGTTGACGGTTTGATTTGCTGCCATCTACAATAAACAAAGTTCAAAATTTTAGTATCTTCGATAATTAATTCTTTTACAAATTAACTACCCATGTTTTACTAAATAAAACAATTAATTTACTAAAAGACTAAGATCCTCTTGAACTCCCACTCATCACGGTAGTGCTTACTACTCTGGTAAGTCTTGTGGGTATAAGAGGTAGGCGGCGTGCGACAATTACATTACAAGTGCAATTCTTAGATTTATGAGACTTATGGCACAAGAGTACAAGCTGCTAGTGTCATGCATATTTTGTCTCATCCTATGCCTCGGGATCAAGGATCTCACCTGCTTGACTCGATTAAGTCGTCCAATTAGAGAACATGTGTAAATAACTCTAGGTCCTACGCCAGAGAATAAACACCTTGGGTTGCAATTCACTCACGTCTCACGAAAAGAAAAAGGCAAGTGCAAGTGTTCTCAAACTTGGATGGCATAGACTTAAATTTCAAATAGGGTATCACATAATTTTTGACAAAAACATGTATCAAAAATTGTGTACAAAGAAGCATGCAAACATCTTTGTAGCACAAGTTTGCAAAAAAACAATTTTTTTTTAAACTTATTTAGGTGTACTAATATCACGGGAAAAGAATGGTCAAGAACCCTATATTGTACTCTACATGAGTCAAAAGACCCAAGTTCTTCCAATAATTCCCACAAATGCCGAAACATGTAGTGGGGCGGGAAATGGCCATGCAAAACCCTAGATCTTGGTGTTAACCAAAAGATCATTAATAAGAGCACAAAACTTTAGGTATCATATAGTTAAAGTTTATTAAATCAAACGATATCCATCATGCTATATCCTGGTAGCTTCGAGTAATGATCCACACCCTCAATAGCATGATCGAACCAATGATTTAATCAAATCAAATTTCGATAGTTTATAGTCCGTTTAAGTGTAAAAAAAACAAGTTTTACACATAACACATAACTGGTCACAAGGAATTAAGTGTGTATATTAATAGACAATAATTAAATCTCACGATATCCAGCAAGCTATATCCTG
This sequence comes from Chrysanthemum seticuspe, assembly GCA_019973895.1. NCBI lineage: Eukaryota > Viridiplantae > Streptophyta > Magnoliopsida > Asterales > Asteraceae > Chrysanthemum > Chrysanthemum seticuspe. The sequence goes on along the minus strand of BPTQ01000002.1, from coordinate 29,330,938 downwards.
GTAGCTTCGAGTAATGATCCACACCCTCAATAGCTTGATGGAACCCACGATTTAATTAAAACCAAGTTTCGATATAAGTAATTAGTCTGTTTTTATTTCCAAAATCAAAAGCATATATGTAAACAAGTCACAAGGAATAAAACATATAAGCAATTAAAACAGACAGAAGAAGGGGTAGAGGTGAAGACAGACTCTAATGGAAAACAGTAACAAGTAATGCTCCAAAACTCAAGAATGAGTCTTCCCCAATTGGAGAATCTAAGGCTCCCACAAGATTTTCGAGCTAGGTACCAAGTGGACCACAGACGTCATAGATCATGACCGCGTAAGCCTTAAGATCGGAAAAAGAAAAAGAAGAATCCATATTACAATATCTTTTAATTTTTCCTAACCTCTTTTATTAACCATTAATATTAAACAAGATCAAGATTTAATTAAATGACAATAATGCATGTTATTGTCATAACAATTAAAATATGTGTTTAATTAGCGTAGCAAGCGACTCTATGTGTATCCCATAACACCAAACGAGATGGCTCATGATGCCACTGTTGGGAATTCATATTGATTAAACCATCAATATCACGAGTACGCAGCGGATGGATCTATGTTTAATGTTATGAATTAAAACACATAATTAAAACACATAAAATACTAACCTCGAATCTATTGAAAAATAGATAAACACCGGATCTTGATCTTGATCACGAACACACGAACCAATCAACTATAATGAGTTGATCTCTATTGTTGCACACACTACATGTCTAGCAAGAACGTTAGGATGCTAGTGCTTGCTTACGAATGAAACACAAAACACTTGGTTTAGTTTCTTGATTTGCTTGTATCGAACTCTTTATAGAATAAATGGAACCGATCAGCTAGTGTAAGAGATATGTGAATGTGTCGAATGTATTGATTGTCAGGAAGTTAATGCATACCAAATAAAAGAACCAGCCTTTATTATATATACTAACATCTTGGCTTTCTATACAAGTTAGACACAATCTTCTTAATATTTAACAATATTCTCTTTGTCCACTTGGTTTAGTTTGACAAAAATCAACTTCACCAATATCAAATATTCGGCTGCATGTCCATTTTCTTAAATGAGTTAATTGACTCATATTGGCTATTATAAGTTATTAGTACATTACAAATAATTAATTTGGCCCATTAGTTAAAATAAGCGTCCAACGGTTAACTATCAACTATTAAACAATTTTGTAAACATTATTTAATATAATTAATACATCTAATATATTAATTACATTAACTAAAACGTTCTCTAAGTATATACGTGTGTGCCCCGATAGGCTCACGTAATTTCTAGCCGTATAACTATTGATTTACGAGCGCATAACCAACAAGAACAACCGGGTGGGATGCAGACATGGTACTGTAAAAACGCATAAAATAGTAATGTAAGTAAAATGCCAAATAATATGATCAACAAGATATTAGTTAGTTGCGCACATCTGCCAAGCAAATCTCCATGCCTAACTAAAATGAATGCAATTTACTTATGATCTAGTGATGCATTGATCCTAATACATAGAGCGGTCACGGAAGGGCATAGAGCAGTGGTGTAAAATAGTCCCGTTTTAAAAGTGTGGTTATAGTCCAAATGTTTTTGAAAAACTCTTTGGTTCTCTATAACCTGGCTCTGATACCAATCTGTAACACCCCCGTAATCATAATGACAGCGGAAGACTAATCGGGGTGTTACTCGAATGGAGATCATAGTCAATAATCATAGAAAACGACTCGAAAGAGACGTTTTATTAAAAATAGTTATCATTCATCGAAAACTCATAGATGTTACAAAATATTCCAAAATTTTCAAGTGTTTTTCCCAAAATATAAAGCATGAGTTTGAAAGAAATGACAACTTTATGTTTACACCACAAGGAAGGTCTTGGTATGCCCCACTCCGTGCCTCGAACATAATCTTCATTGATTACCTGAGATAACATGCTTAAAAGGGTCCACAATAATGTTGAGTGAAATCCATAGGTTTAAATAATAGTTGAACACAAGAATATGAACATGATAATTGTAAACTAACAATATCATAAACAAAATCACAGATTATTATGCGCTAAGCTCATGCAACCAAGACTCAACTGCATACACCGAATTACTGATGTACGTAAGTTTTTCCCCAAAGGAGGTAATAGCCAATTACCTAATGCAATTCAAATATGGTGCGCCCCGGTTATTTTCTATAACCAAGACGGGGTCGTTACTCCCCATAGTACTATTCACGATATCTGCGTTCACTCGTGGTGACTAATGGTTCATGATACAGGGGACTTATGGCTAAATACTTAGGCAATTCCAATAATCAAGAAGCGAACATTTATGGAAAAACCTTGTGTTCTAGTTTAGAGCATGTATCTCCTGTTAGCCTTGATTATTTTTATTAGAAGTGATGGTCATTCACGATTAGGAACTTTGTAATGTGTGTTAGATATCGTGATAGAATAGTCAACGGGCTCGTGGATTGGGCTAAGCTAATTGGGCATAAGTTATGTTAAGCTAGCCTTGTCTAGTTCGTGAAACCCAAGCCCAATCCAAGTCCATCTCAAGGCCCATGGCCAAGCCTTAGGGCATCTTCTACTTGTACTATAAATACCCCTCAAGTATGTCATTTGAGGGGTGTGCTTGAGTGTGTGTGTGTGTGTTTTCCTTGAAGCAATATACATCTTATTGTTTTCATCTTTCTTCTCTTTACCTCTCTAAAACATATACACGAATTTATCATTCAAGTCACCAAGTTCTATCTTTTCCTTTCTATTCTACGCATAAGTGTTTATTGTTTCACGTGGGTATACTTGTGTTCGTTAAGTGGGTTTGTGATAAGGTTGATATATCTAAGGTCCTACAATTGGTATCAATCGCCTAACAATGGTTTAGGAGTGTTTGTGTTTGTTTTGAAGGGTTACGCGTTAAGTTTTGGTACTCACGTTTTACATATTTGACAAGCTTAAAGCTTTAATTTTTGCACTTAAAAATTCAAGATTCTTGTGGTTTAAGGTATATTTGGTGCTAAAGTTTCAGTTTTTTGCAAAAAGTTTGAAGCTTTACGCGTTTTGGTTAAGTTTTGAGCTCGTATTTGGTTATTGGTCATTTCTACTCGTAACTTTTCTAGCCACTTTGGGTGAAAAAGGTCACCATTTTTGGGTTATTCGAGTGTTTTTAAGGCTTTATGTGCAAAAGAAATCATTTGAATCGTTGGAAATTTCTTACGAGTAGAAGTCAAAAAGTCAAAACCCTAGTTTTCTACTCGTAACTTTTCTAAGCACTTTGGGTGAAAAAGGTTAACATTTTCGTGTTATTTGAGTGTTTTTAAGGCTATCTGTGCAAGCGAAATTGTTTGAATCATTGGAAATTTTTTACGAGTAAGTCAAAACCCTAGTTCTACTCGTAAGAAAGTCAACTACTCATAAGTTTTCTACTCGTAACTTTTTGGTGAAGAATCTTCGTGCTATAACTGTTACTCAGTGCTTCCCTCACTTGGATAAGTGTGTGGAACACTTCGACTTGTGGATATCTCTTACGCTGTGACAGTGTAAAGGATTTTTGGTTCTTAACCATAGTTTACGCATAAGCTAAAAGCTTACGAGTAACTCTACGCATAACTTCAAAATTACGCGTAAGGTTTACGAGTAACTTTTTGTCTACGCATAAGCTTAAGGTTACGCGTAAGATACTTTCTACGCTTAAGGTTTCTACGCATAAGGTTTCTACGCCTAAGGTTCCTACGCTTAAGGTTTCTACGCATAAGCTTTCTACGCCTAAGATCCTACGCATAAGATCCTACTCATAAGCCTTGTCTACTCGTAACTCCTGTTTCTACGCCTAAGCTCTCTTTCTACGCATAAAGGTTTAAAAAAAAAAAAAAAAAAAAAGAAAGAGTTTTTTGGCGGGAAAACTTGAGTAAAATTTAAATTTTTGTGGAGACTAAACGTTCAATTTTTACGCGAGATTCAAATTTTGGTATAACTTGGAAATTTTTGGTCAAAAATTCAAATTTTTGGGCCTAAATTCAAATTTTTCGGGTCAAATTTGGCGTCAAAATTGTCATAACTCAAAATTTTCATACGTCCTTAGAATTGATTTTTATAGTGAATTTCAAATTTTGGGCGAAAATTTTTTAAGAACCGAGTTTACGAGTACGACTTTCGGAAACACCTCAACCAAGCTTAATCTTCATCAACCACAACTCCTTTATCGTTGAATCGATCCTACATCAACTTTATCAGATCATACCTTCATCAATGGCAACTCAACAAGACATTCATGCAGCCGGTGCCGAAAACCGACCTCCTATGTTGGCAAAAGGTGGTTATCTTCAATGGACAAGTCGAATGCTCCGCTACATCAAGACCAAACCTAATGGAAAACTCATGATTAAATCCATTCAGGATGGACCCTTCCAGCCACGACAAGTTCATGTACCTGGAAATGCAGATGCAACACCTCCCATCCCACCATCCTCTCATCTTCAAACTGAATCTGAATACACTGAAGAGGATCAGAAACAAGTCGATGCAGATGACATGGCAATTCATATTATTCAACTGGGTTTACCAATAGACATCTTTGCTGCGGTAGACAGTTGTGAAACTGCTTTCGATATGTGGGAACGTGTTAGACGACTATGTTTTGGAACAGAAATTGGTAAACAAGACATGGAGAACAAGCTGCTAACTGAATGGGAGAAGTTTACATCTACACCAGGAGAATCTATTGAATCCTACTATGGAAGGTTTTGCACTTTGATGAATGAGCTTATCAGAAACAAGTTGGCACCCAGAACAATCGTTCAAAACATCAAGTTCCTGAATAATCTTCCAGAAGAATGGGGACGATATGTCACTATTGTCAACCAAACAAAAGACCTTCATCAGGTGAACTTTGATCAACTGAATGATTTTCTGAAACAAAACCAAGCTGAAGCGAATGAAGTCAGGCAAGAAAGATTAGCAAAGAATCATGATCCAGTGGCTCTTATTGCAAAGACTCAACCTTCAGTTAATACACAACAACAAGCTTCATCATCTTCCACCAACAACAACTTGCAGCAATACATTCCACAACCTCAACAACAATTCTATCCACAAGAACAACAAGTCATTCAACAACCGTATCCACAATACCAGGAACAAGGAATCACTGATCCTGAAGCTGAAGTAGAAGCGACCTTGCAACAGGTATTTTCTTTATTGGATAAAGCATTTAGCAGTCGCATGGGTAATCAGGCGGTTCCGTATCAGGGTAATCAGTTGGGTCAGAATGTTGGAAATCATATGGGACAGAATGTTGGGAATAGAGCAGTGGGTAATCAGAATGGCAATGTTGCAGCTCCAGTCGTTGGGAATTATGGAGATGGACATCAAGGGGGTCAGATTGTGAATCAGAATATGGGATATCAAAATGGGAATAACTGTTTTATGACTTCTGTTCAGAATGCTACCTCCGAACCTCAAAGACAAGATTTAGGATCTAGTGTCATACCAATGACAAAGCTTGAAAAGATCCAGTACATGTTGATGTTAGCAGAAAAAGAAGAATTGGGAATTGAGTTGACTGCTGAGGAAATAAAATTCAGGTACCCAAAATGGGAAGATAAAGCAAACGATAATGCAACCTCCAGTCACACAATCAATCAACAGGCCACAACATCAAGCGGTACTTATGACACAACTCCTGTCTACGACACATATTCACTCAATGAGGTACCACATTCGTTTACTCATGAGAAGCCACATTCTGTGTCTCCCGAACCTTATTATGACACATATGTGGGAGAGCAAGTTAATAGCAATGTTAACTCTGAAACTCCATATATGGATCCTAATGGAGGTCAAGTGATACAGAATGGTGCTAATGATGAGGAAACTCGTGCTTATTTTGAATCATTAATCAATCAATGTGGCATTGAAGTTGAGAAAGTAAGAACGGTCAATCGCGAGGTTAAGGCCGCGAATAAAAAATTGACCGCTGAGCTTGAGAGTTACAAGGGGAACGCCAAAGCCTATGAATTTCATACAAACAAACTTTCAGAATTAGAAATTGGTTATCGAGATCTTTAAGTATCCGAAACCGCAAGGGGAACATTGAGAGTTCGAGTCGCCAGTTAAAAAATAAGCGCCG
>BPTQ01000002.1:29229861-29323943 GCA_019973895.1 Chrysanthemum seticuspe | reverse complement strand
ACACCTCACTGACAAAAACTGTTTAGTAAAAAGAGTAACTGAAAACCTCCTTTGACTCTTTATCTGTAAAAACCAAACTTTTAGCCAAACCCTTGTAAACAAAAGAGGAGTCAGTTACCAAAACGTTTGAATCATAGGTGTCGGAAAGGAAAATCTGTAGGGTCGACTCGAGAGTTTTCTAGTAAAACGAGAACGTACAGGAACATCCGTGCGAGTATGCTGTCAAACAGTATGAACGTAAGGAGACAAAAAGCTAGTTCGACAAATTTTATCCTGTGCAAAAGAAAAAGTTCAAAGTATTCTCGAAAAAGCATAAAACTTTGTTAAAGCCTCCAGAGTAGGACCTCAGAAAGTACTAGAAGTTGTCTTATACAAACATTCTATTACCTGTAAAGGACATGCAAGAGCAAAATGATCTTTTGAGAGCTCAGCTGGGATGTCTAAAAGGAAAGGCTGTGGATACTAAGTTTGCAAAACCATTGACTGAGGAGAAAACAAATGTTCCCAAACCGATTTTCAAACCAAAAATGTCTATTTCTCAGTTTCCTCCAAAAGTCAATGAGAAAAATGATTTGTCAAAAACAGTCACTCCACAGTCCCTGCCTATTAAAAAGAGAATTATCAAAGGTTTTGAAAAACCTGTTTTTGAGAAAGAAAAAGTGATTACACCTGGCATTTCTAAGAATAGTACACGGAATGTGACCAAAAAACTAGTTAAAGAATCTGTTGGTTCTAACGACATGGTCAACAATCACTATCTAGAAGAAGCTAGGAAAAAGGCACAGACTCGAAAAGATGGAATTCTAGGTGCAACATCTAGGGTGATGAATTCTACAAGATTTCAAGGCACTGCTAGTAGTAGTAAACCATTACCTAGGAACACTCTTCAAAAGACTAGGGATTGGCTTGCATCTAAGAGTAGTTGCGCAAAAGAAAATGCTATGCCCTTAGAAAACAACACTATGAATTCTAAGTCTTTCTCGAACAAGAATCAATTTTCAAAAGACTGTAGTGACAAAGTTAATGCTGCTGTTTTAAACAAAAATATTGAATTTGTCTGTACTACATGTAAAAAATGTGTCTTTTCAGCTAATCATGAAGCATGTGCCTTACAATATCTCAAGAAAGAAAATCCTCGTGCCAAGGCACAATCCACTAAGACACCAAATAGAAACAAGCCCGTTGATAAAATGTCAAACAAAAAGAAACCTAATAGGTGGATCTTTTCAGGACGTAGTTTTTCCAAAAATGAGTCTTCCGCTGCATCTGATAAGAAAACAACTCCTCGATCTTACCTTAGGTGGATACCCACGGGCAAAGTTTTCAACCAAATAGGTCTTAGATGGATTCCCACAGGAAAGATTTTTGATACTTGCTCCAACACAGATAATAGTGAAAATCATCAGGATAAGGAAATCAATACCACTACAACCGTTGATAGTGATCACCCTAACCGTGAGGAATCTTGTACTTCTAACACTGTTATTTGTGAAAACTCTTCTTCTTTGGTTGCAGGTGAATCAAATATCTCAGAACCCAACTCATCAGAGGGTTCCAATTCTGTAAAATCTTCTTCATCATTCTCTCTATCTTCTATCTTTGATTTTCCATTTCTTTTATAAAACCAACAAAAGCAAAATATAAAAATATAAAACTTTCAAAAAATACAAAAACAATATAAAATCAAAAATCCAAAAATATTCTTCTCACGACATGTCTCTCGTATAATCGATATTCTGTACGTTTCTAGAAATGTCATTCAACAATGATACGGGCATGTACAGATGCTTGAGCGAGAGTTCTTTAAATGTTTTCCAAAACATGTCGTTTCTCAAAATTTCTTAATATAATGGCTTTCGTATACTTCAGTACGAAACCCGAACTTCAAAATAATGGCTTCTGGACACATCAGTTCAGGACCCGCGCTTCAAAGAAAGGAAAGTGCTTATCAAAATCAAAGGTTTTAAATATTTTTTCAAGCGCTATTCCTAAAAACATAATGGCTTGTAAGTATTTCAGCTTGCAACCCGATCTTTAAAGAAAGGAAAGTGCTATGCAAAATCGATTTTCATAAATATCGAGCACTTATCCTAAAACAAATGAAGATTATTCTTCTCGAATATCTTCAAAAGATTTTAAAATCTTCATCATCTTGCGTACCATTGATTCGAAATTTTTTAAAAAGATTTTTCAAAATCTCTCACATTGGGTACCAAGATAACTCCCTCTAAACCCTTAATTGATTCTAAATTTTCTGTAAGAAAAATATGCTTTCGTTAAGGGGGAGTACTAAAACAAAATTGTTCCAAAATTCATGCTAAATCAGTTTCTCTCCAAATGCTTTTCGAAAAACATATCTTTTAATCATTTTGTTTCAAAAACATCATGGATATGCTATTTTTGAGGGGGAGAAACGTGATTAAAATGTGATCAAAAAGTTTAATGATCGTTGTTTGAATCTCAAAAGAGCTCGACTCAGTTGAAACCATTGAATTGACGAGGAATCATGTACCATCTCGAGAAACTTTCTATGGACTTGACCAGGACGGGTAATAATTTCAAGCTAGTTCTCTAGTGATGTAAACGTGTCTCGAATCAGTCTTGTTCATTTAAAGTCGATCAATTCAAAAAGTGCGAACTCTACCCTCTATGTGCAGATTTCTGTCAAAACATACAATCACATGTGAAGGGGGAGTTTTTCTGAAAATATAAAACTCTCGGAGTGTTCCAAACATGTTTTCTATCATAAACACTCTGAGAGATTTTCAAGAAAAATGGTTTTATGGCAACAATAGGACAGTCATGGAGGTATAAGGTGACTAAGGATAGGAAATTCGTCCTATGATCCGCCAGAGCCGGAGGGATCTACCCAAGGACATCACAAATAGTTTAGAACTAGAAGTCCTTAGGTATGATTGAAAAAAGGAGTAATGTGAGAAAGGAGAAAGAAGGGGTTGAAGAATTAAAAAGAAATGTAAAAGAAAGGGTGAAAAGAAATAGCCCTCCATAATCAACCTTAGGGCAGAAACCGGGTTCAACTCATATGCTACTGGTTGTCACTAGATGACACTGGTATTGAAGACAAAGACGTCATGGACCCAGTGACGCACTGCACTAAACCTTCTAGCCACTCAATTCCTCTTAAAAGGATTTGTTTCATTCTCACTGGGAACCCTACATAATCTATCGACTTTCTCTTAGAGATTGTTGGTATTGAAGAAGGAGACCCTCTCCCTAGTCTCTGCTCAGGAAAACCAAAATGCACTAATTGAGTCTAGAGCCACGAGATTCATCAAAAGATCTCATAGGAACACTTGACATGACATCGCTTGTTGTTCATCAATAAGGACACAAGTGATATATTCTAGAGTCCTACGCAGATCTTAGCAATCTGCCAGAACATTTATGAGAAGTTTCACATCTGTGATCTTCAGTGATTGAATGGAAATTCCTGCCAGGGTCAACATCAAACAGCCCTGACAGCAGGTCACTTCGGTAATTCTCCATGGATTACGCTTAGTGTGTCTCAAACGGTCTACAGTCGTGGAGTGATGCTTCGGTGTACTTCAGTGACTCATCTGAACTGTAGGTGTATTTCGGTACATCGCGTTATCTCACTTGTGGGACTCCAGTTCAGGAACGGCCTCTGTGAGAATTAGAGAAGTGTTTTCACACAATGCTGTTAACACCCTTGAAATTCAAACTTGTAAGTGCTGGAATCCGCTTATTACTAACAATGTTTTATGTTTTCTTCTTATGGAAGCTCCAGAGCGGATGGATCGTGCAGACTCGCCACATGCTCATACCAACAACACATGAAAGTTCTCATCAAAATCAAAGGCAACTCAAAGTTAAAGATGATTCTTCGTCAATGTCAAAGAATCTACAAAGTGTAAAGACTCGAGAACTTCATCATTGGAAACTCAAAGTCAAATAGAAGTGTGAGCATGGTGGAGAAAGACGTGGAGATACCTAACCAATGAAGCTGACAACGGCAGACAACCACATTATCTGATCACAAAGCATGAAGGAACAAAGAATCAAGACTATTCTATATCTACTCACAAAGTTCAAGCTCAAAAAGATTAAAGACCTATTCAAGTGGAGCATCTTTTGAATGACCACCCCTTAGGGGGAGATTGTTAGCCTTGATTATTTTTATTAGAAGTGATGGTCATTCACGATTAGGAACTTTGTAATGTGTGTTAGATATCGTGATAGAATAGTCAACGGGCTCGTGGATTGGGCTAAGCTAATTGGGCATAAGTTATGTTAAGCTAGCCTTGTCTAGTTCGTGAAACCCAAGCCCAATCCAAGTCCATCTCAAGGCCCATGGCCAAGCCTTAGGGCATCTTCTACTTGTACTATAAATACCCCTCAAGTATGTCATTTGAGGGGTGTGCTTGAGTGTGTGTGTGTGTGTGTTTTTCCTTTGAAGCAATATAACATATTATTGTTTTCATCTTTCTTCTCTCTACCTCTCTAAACATACATACGAATATACATCAAGTCACCATCTCATCTTAATCTTTCTTTGCTTCATATATACGCATAACATATGTGTGTATAACGTGGGTGTTTGTGTGGTAAAGGTTGTTATTGTGATAAGGTATATGTGATAAAGGGGTTTTACATCTCCCTCGCGAGGTTTGCAAATAAAAGTAAAAGCGAGGCTATGAACTCACCTTGATGATAATGAACAAGCACAAATAGGTCAAGCACAATGTAGCGAAGGTTCCAAACCGAAACCTAAAAATGATGAGATGGCGAGTCTTAAAAATATGATAAACATTTTGGTTCGCGACCAAAATAATAGAGCATTGAATATACTTATTCAATAGATCATTGAATTATCCAATTCAATAGGGTGTGTGTGTGCTTAACGTTTTAAGTTAATTTACGTGCTACATTGTCTTAGTTTGATGTTTATCAAATATCCTCACTTACGCGTAAGTGAAATGTTCCCCGTTGTGATCTTGTGGAAATGATGATGTTATTAAGTGTTTTAATTCGTTTATACCCCACGTGCGTTTTACCGGATTATGGTTATATATATGATTATAACTTTATAATTATATATATAAATAAGTTTAACGATATTCAAGGTAAAATACTTTTCAAACACTTAAAATGATCAAAATACTCATTTTTATGAAGTAGTGATAAGTTTATAGGTTTTCTAAACTTTTTCTCGAATTTACACTTTTTACCCTCAAGTTTCAAAATATACGAGTTTAGTCTCTCAACTTTGAGAAATTGACAGTTTATACCCCAAAACTCACTTTATATAAAACTTTCCAAAATTGACAGTTTGACCCCCTAACGAAACCGTTTTACAAAAATACCCGCAAAGTCACGTTTTTACACTTTAAACCTTGATTTAAGATCATTTGAGGACAAAAGATTATTTACATACCAAGGGATCAATCTCCACCCTCCATTTTTATTTGATCTAATGAATGAGATTAATCCCAACAATTTAAAAAACCCACTTTCATCATTTTTTTCAAATATTAATATATTTCAAACCGTTAATCGTTAAGCGAAAAAAAATATATCATTGCGACGAGCATTTAATTATCTTTTTATAGATAGGCACTTTGATATACTTTCGGGAAAAAAAAATTTCGTATTTTTCACGTTTTTTTTTTAAGTTTTTTCGTTTTTTTACGTTACTGAAATTTGCATTAAAAAATCATATATGATAAAACACTAAATTGAATATCACATGTGATATTAGTGTTAAATCATATATGATATGTAATATCATATGTGATATTACACTAATATCACATGTGATATTACATATCATATATGATATTACACTAATATCACATGTGATATTCAAATTAGTGTTTTATCATATATGATTTTTTTCATGCAAATTTCAGTAACGTAAAAAAATAACGAAAAAACGTGAAAAAAACGAATTTTTTTTCTTTTTTCGAAAGTATATCAAAGTGCCCGTCTATAGAAAGATAATTAAATGCTCGTCGCGATGGTGTAAATATTTTCACTTAACGATTAACGGTTTAAGAGATATTTAAATTATAAAAAATAGGTGAAATAATAAAATGCTTTTAATCTCAGCCATTGATTTCTTTTTATATGGATGGTGGAGATGAGTCCCTTGGTATGTGAGAAAAGTTTGGTATGTAAAATAACTCTCCTCTTAAACCTTAATGTTTCCAACTTTACTCTTTTAGCCCAAAAGTTTATTATAACTAGTTTTGCCAAATTACAAAATAACCCTTGTAATTTTAGTACATACACGCACACGTATACTTTTATCCTTCAACTTTCTAATATATACATATTTAGTCACAAAACTTTCCATGCATGTATTTTACGTACAAACCAAACCTTTTACTTTTAAAAATGTTTCATTTTCTACCCCAAAACCATGTGTTTTGCAAATTTGATCCGAAACACCTTTTTAACTTTCGAAAACTTTCCAAAATATTTATGAGCTTATTTCTAGCTTATGTTTAGGTCTTTAGCTTATCTCTTTTCTTATTGGGCCGGGAATTTGGGTCGTTGGACATTTCGTGTTTTCTATTGTAATCCCTCCGGTCCTACCATCCTCTTAAGATAAAACAGTAGTAATATCTGTTATTACCATCCAATTACAATATCTGAAATGGATTCGAAATGTCTTTAATATTTAGTCTTAAGTTTTAGTAGTAACTCACTTGAGTTTTACAACGTACCATATACTCGTAAAATTATGCTAGCTACTAGCTACTATATTTGTATGCATTTCCATGTTGACAGTTAGTCCATTTGACCTTTAATGTTGAAGGCAAGATTGCCATGTTGGGTAAATGGTTGGCAAATGCTTGGATAGAAAAGGTCAACTTTAGCCATGTCAAAACTGGTTGGTGCAGGTTAGTTTTACCCACAATATCTACACTTAAGGTTCTTGCACCCAAATGGCTGATCTGAGAAGGTAAAGAACAAGTTACCACTAATCTTTCATCTAAGTCGAACATAACCTAAATCTCTTGAACTATCCTCAAAACAAGGAACAAACTACTACCTACTAAGTCATGGTTATCCTCAAGACTTGGTACATAAACTGACCCACTCTCTTGAACTATCCTCAATACATGGTCCTAGTACATACCAATTCAAACTACTTTTATTTAATTCAAATGCCAAAATACTTAGATACTGAATATACTAAAATACTTATTCAAGATTAAACCCAACAATATATGCATTGACGATCCGTCAATTGCTAAGTGTTGTACGTATATTGAGCCTTTCCTCACATATATACCCATAACTTATTTGTTATTTTAAAAAGTTACACCTAAAATTTTTTCCTTTTTATGTGCCAGACGGTTAACATCAGTAACGAAATTGGACAGGTCTGGTGATTATACTCTTTTCTGTATCCATCACCTAACTACTTTTTTACACTAGAGATGCCATGATTGTAACATCCCCTAAAGCCGAAAGCAATAGACTAGCCAATACTTTCAGGCTCAACTATTAGTCCATGCGAGAATCCTGAATCACCTCGAAAGCAACGGACATTCAAAATCAACACACAACTTAAAGCAAAAGTGGACTATACTGCAAGCAGTGGCGGAGCCAGGAAATGTGATCAAAGGAGGGGGCATTGATCAATAAAAGGGGTTTCCATGTTACATGAACAAGTCGGGTTGGGTTTGAATAAAAAGGCAACAAAAATGCTCTATTTCGATACATTAACACTTATTATAGACTACACATACTTAACGAAAATCTGAGCATACCAAATATCGTACAAATTGTGTTAAAGCGCTTACCATGTTATAAGTAAACTAATACAAGAAATGTGCTTATTTTGTCGAATTATTAAGAAAGAGGCGACGCCAAAAAATTACAATTAGAAAACCATTGATGTTAACAAAAAGCAAATACATGAACTCATCAATCGGAGACGTTTACATCATAAAAACGTAGTCTTTACATGTCTCGTGTAAACTGGTTGAGCAAAAAGTCGTAAAATGTTGTTACTCAAGAAAAAATAAAAATACAAAATTCTACATATACACAAATTACATACCAAAACATTATGATCCTTTATATTGTTAACAATTTAAAATCATGCATCCACACATTTATTTTAAAAATATACATCCTAAAATAAAATATTGAAATAAGACAATCACAAACAACAATTGCGGCATACGTAAAACATAAAGAGGTGTTAGTAGGGCTGTAAAGAACTGAACGTTCAGTAAACATTTCATTAACCGTTCGATAAAAAGTTCGTTTATGTTCGTTTTTTTATTAAATGAACGAACATGAACAATATTTTACGTTCGTTTAGTTAAATGAACGAATATGAACAAAAGTCGCGTCCATTCATTCAGGGGCGGAGGGAGTAGGGGGACAGGTGGGTGTTGGGCCTCCCCCAACTTGTCCAACTACTCTATATTTAAGTGGGCTAAAACCTATATTTCATACTATATTTTAGTCAATGGGTCTCCTCTTTACGCGACCATAAATAAAGAAAAACCCAATATACCTGAAAGATGACTTCTCCGATGCTCCTTGACTATATTATTATGAATCTCTATTCAAGCTTAAATGTTGCAGTACATCTTTTGTTTCTAATTCTTTAGTATTCAACGTGTATAATTAACTTATCAAGCTTCATTCTTTGATAATTCTATGTTCTTTTTATGCTTATTTTTCAAATTTTAAAGTCCAAAATATTACACTCATGGTCTCGTACAATGTCATATAATTTCATTGAGTTTATGGTAGAAATTTTAGCTTACAAAATATTACTAAACGGGAATTAGATTAAAATTTTACATGGGATTTATAACATTAAATGCATTTGTGTGAATTGTAGGATCTTGGTATTTTTAACTTTTGGTACATAGTTAAATTTATGTGTTAATAGTTACGACTTACGAGTATATAGTACCCTTACATAGCTTCTAAGTTAAATTATGTACCATATAAAGATAAAAAATTTAGCCAGTTTTATAGGCAAAGAAATGATATTGTTCATAACACGGGGCATGATAATTCAATTTGCATATAATATCGTTACTGTTTTACAAGAAATCTCGGCACCCCCTAACTTTAAATCCTGGCTCCGCCCCTGCATTCATTTATATTCTTGAATGTCTGATTATGCGTTTGTATATTTTCATTTATTTATTTATATTCGTATATCATATATTTTAATTGTATAATTTTAAAATTGGTTTGTTTAAACAAAACAACACTTATAAAATTATATATTATGCATAATTTAATAAAGTTTATGTTTGTTTGTCTATGTTCGTTTAGTGTCTTAATGAACGATTCAGTTTCTTAATAAACGAACATGAACAAGAACTTTGTCCATTTAAGCGTTCGTGTCCGTTTATTTGTCCGGTTAAATCTAAATGAACAAACATGAATAAGGCTTCATTCGTATTCGTCCGATTCATTTACAGCTAGGGGTGTTAATCGGGTCGGGTTGGTCGGGTTCGGGTCAAACGGGTCGGGTCCAAGTCGGGTCGAGGCTAAAATTAATATACCCGTACCCGACCCTATTTGAGGTCGGGTTAGTCGGGTTCGGGTCAAGTCGGGTCAGGTCAAGTCGGGTTCGGGTATGTACCATTTACCAAATCACAAATTTTGGATATTTGTAAGTACTCAAACACCTTATGTTACAGATTATATATTATGTGAAACTTCACGGTTATGTGCATCTCAAATTTAAGAACAGACACCTTGTTTTTCTTCCAGATCCAACTAATTTATATTGTATTGTTTTGTTTCATTAATCATATATTCTTTAGATCAAATGTCGTATTTGGACCTTAACAGTCATATATGTCTAGATAGTAAAAATCAAAAGTTGACAGTAATGAAATGGACTATATGCCTACTATACATCAGATATTAAAGTTTGAAGTTGGGCGAAAAAAAAAAAAAAAAAAAAAAACTCGGGTTAGTCGGATTGACTCGAAAGTATTTTAAACCCGACCCTAGTTCGTAGTCGGGTTAATCGGGTTGACCCGAGTTAGATTTTGGACCCGATTAATTCGACCCGATTATCCTTATTCGGGTTCGGGTTCGGGTTCGGGTCCGGGTCGGGTCGGGATTAATGACACCCCTATTTACAGCCCTGAGAGTTAGTATAGTTACTACTCTTTTAAATTTACTTTGTAAATCTTTTATATAATAAAACAAAACTTCTAGTGTGAGAATTTTTCATTTCAAAAAAATCAATTCATACTTTATTTAGTAATAACTAAATTTGAGAAGTCTTTTTAAAAAAATCAGAAAAATAAAACAAATGCTAATTATTTCCCGATTTGGATTAAATAAGAAAAAATTCGTTTTTCACTTATGATGTTGAAAATAATAGAAAATACACATGTACTTGCAAGCTATTTATTGATAATAACAGACTAAACTGAAAATATAAAGAAAAAAAACGGGGCTGTAAAATTAAAGCTAGATGCCCTAGCCCAGTTTCCTTTACTAACACAAAACCCTTATTCGAATCCATGGCTCTATCTTCTCAGTCGATCTGTGTTCGGTGATAACTTAATTTGACAATCATGGTATGAACTTTCTTCCATTTATCAAATTAACTACTTCAATTTCAACAATGTAATGCTTTGAATTGAATCAATGAAACCCTAATTCGATTTGCTATACTTTTTTTTTCTTTTTTAGTTAATTGGTTGATTTAATTCAGTAATTAGATGTGCTTATTGTTAGTTTCTATTTTGCAAGTAATTGATAAATTCGAATTTGATTTTGTTTATCAATTGGTTGTTTTGCAATTAATTGAACATTTATTGATTGTTGTGGCTTAAACTTCATTCTAATTGAAAATTAATACTAGATATTTTTGTGCTCGCCTTAAGTTAATATAGTGTCTACTACCTGTTGGGATTGAGTATTGATGTTGTTGTTGTTGTTGTTTGTACCCGTAGAATAGATTAGTTGTGGATATTAAAGTAGGCAAAAGCATGTTACTGAGAATTCTCTTTGTTCTTTTTTGGTGTTCATTAATTTTAGTTTTCTCATGATTTTGGGGAGAATTTTAACTTTGTAGATAGATTTAAGGATGTAGCCTTATGGAATCACAATGGTTAAAGGAATATCCATATAGGAAAAAAGGGCGTCATGTTGCTACATGTTTATAGAAGTGGTAGAGTGAACACATTGGGACACTTTTCCGTGTAATGTGGCCATTCAAGCTTAATTTTTGATGTTTTGCTTGCTTGTGAAATGCTTGTTTCGAAGCTTTTGTGTGGTTAGAGGGTTTATGAGTAATATTTGGTGGGATGTAAATTGGTTTCACATGCCCTTTGGTTAGCCTTTAAATGAAAATAGTTTAAGTATGTGTGTCATTATTGATACTCTAAGTCCTTGCTAGGCTGTAAGTAGATCGAGAATTGGCTTATCTTTCTAGACAACCTTGAAAAGCAAGTGTTTAGTGATAAGTTTATAGTGTTTGATATATCTGCAATTATGATGTTTAAGCCTAAACGAAAAAGTTAGTAGCTTGACCTATCCAAGGCCTCCCATTATGCCATCTCTAAGAAACTATTACAAAGTCTTCAATGCACCCATGGAAGACTGGAAAAGGCATGCTTTGTTTATTTTAGGATAGGTTGAATGAGGAAGTAGTTGATAGTTTTTTTTGTTGTAAAAGATATGTGGTGTGTATATTTTATGATCATGGTACTTTTTTTTGTGGTAAAATATTTTTTTAATTGTTATAGGAAACTAAAGGATTTGGTCACTAGCGGGTTGGTTCAAAAAACAATGATTATAAGCCTTTTTTCTTCATGGATGACGATGACTTTGAGTAGTGTGTCGAGATGTAAGCTTCAGTTCTCACAGGTAAGTGTCTACAATTGGAGACTTGCCCTCGATGTAAAATTTATTCACCAGGGAAAACATATAATCAAAGAGTCCAATTAAAAAACATTATATTGGGATGAAATCCATACTGTCAATTAGTAATTTCAATTCACTTCATCGAATTCTCTCAAGGCACTACTTATTCAGAATGAGTTTTGATCAATTCATTATTGTAGATGGGAGTCCTACCTTTGATAGGATAGGATTAATACTAAACCATGGCAGAGGGGAAAAGGATTGGCTCCCAAGAGACAAGCAGCCTTACAATCGGTAACCCAATCAAGTCCCACAATGGTTGATTTTGCTCCTCAAAAGGTACATTTGACCTTTAACTACTTTGCATATTTATAAATAATATTTTTGAATTCAAAATCAGGTTTGTTTTACGATGTTATTTGAGTTCATTTTAATGACATGTTCTGTAATTGTGATTTTGTATTTTGATTGGAATTTGTATTGGTCTTGAACTGTTTAAGCATATGCACATTAAGTGTTCGATTAAATGTTTGGTTATGTGGATATCAAGTTAAAATAAAAAATTTGGTGATCGTTTGGGGGGGGGGGGGGGGGGGTGTACGTAAATTCAGTGTTTTTTTGTTTTTTTTGTTTTCTTTACTACATAGAAAAACAAGAAATATAGTGTAACTTTTGTTTTTGTTTTTACAATTTAATGTCAAGCTGTAATCTTAAGAAAGTAAGAATCAGTTGTATAAAGTCAAAATTTGAAATTAAAGGCAAAATTGTGCTGATTATGGTAACATGGTATAAAGTTTACAGAAATGTGATAAGAGTCCCATAAGCATAATCGTACTAGAGTCTAAGATGCAAGAGAGTGTAACGACATAATAGGTTATTGGTGAGGTCAAACTAGGTAAAATGGCTTTCGATGAAAATAAATATCAAAGCTACCAAAACAAGTGACCAAAGCCCGTTTGCAATCGTGTGTGGTGTACCACTTTTGCTATCATTTTTGAAATATGTTTTGTCATCACTTAAATGGTTGCGCCTTAGAGATATGGATGTAGGCATTGTACCCTTAATGTGGATGTAGGCATCGTACCCTTAATTTGAAATGGTATTGGATCACTCCGCAATATTAGAATCGAAATCATTGTTCTCATGCTTATTGCATGTACGTTATATAATAGCTTCATTTGCGTTAAACATTTTTATTTATTAATAAACGATTGTGGATTAAAATGATAATAACGATTATCATCGTTAAAAAAATAAAATAACATATAGTTTACTGTTTTTTAGTTTTAGTTGGAAGACCCATTTACGATTACTGGGAAGTTGGCACAATTGTATTTCTGTTGAATATATCACAATGTTCGAGACAAGGGCAAGCTGCATATACATAACCATAGACAGGTTATTAAATTCATGCATATAAGGATTCTAATTAATTTTATAAAAGTAATTACCCATACTAACATTTCGTTGGGGGAAATGTGTTCTGTAATTCACGTGCAGTTGATGAATAGAGTTTTCTGTTGTGTGAACAAAAAGATCAACTAATTAGGTATACTCTTATTTTACAGTCACACTCTCCCTTTCCTATTTTCTCTCTACCTCAATTTTATGCATACATCAACTGCTCATCTCCCTCTCATTTATTTTATTTATTTTTGGCATGTCTTTCTTCTTCATTATGGGAGTGTACATGGGAAAAATGTGTCAGTTTTGCTTTGTGAGGTTTTTGTTCATATCTTTAGTTTGTGGAGCTTATGAGGTTGATAGTTTGTTAGGTACTTAGGTGTTATTTTTTTGATGGGTTATTGGTTTGGTTCTTGATCTTGATTGTTAACTACATTTTGATATGTTAATGTTTTTGCAGAGAAATGTAGATCCTAGAGAAAGCTAACTATTTGGGAACCGAATCTTACTACTGTCATTCTAAGAATCTTACAGATTTTGCACTTATTTATCCTTCCAAAATCCAAACCACCATATTCTTTTTTGTATGTTTTGATGTATGTGTTTCATATAAGGGTTTTTCTAACATGTGACATGTTAAGCACACCAAAAGGACGGCGGGACTCACGAAAAAGGACGTCCGGACCCACAAAAAATACATTTTTTAAATAAAAAATGTGGGTCCAGGCGTCCTTTTTCGTAAGCCCTGTCGTCATTTTTGTGTGCTTAACATGTGCCCCGGGGGCACATGTTAGAAAAACCCTTCATATAATTAATGATGTGATTTTCGTTTAAATAAATAAGAACATAAACATAAAATTTTTATACTTTTAATCCGGCAAGTAAAATCATTTATGGCATTAAGTTGTTTATCTTTTAATCGACAATGATACATAAAATTAAAAAAAAAAAAAAAAAAAAAAAAAAAAAAAAAAAAAAGTTCATCCACGGGTATTATAACTAATTTAACTTATTTATTTTTCAATAAAACAAAACAAAAATTAAATAATTTAGTTTTTAATTAAAAAAAATACATTATTCAAGAAAAATATAAAAAATCCTGCGAGTGCGCGAGCATTATAACTAGTAAATTAATAAAGCAACTGATAGCCTTTAATTATCAGGTGATACCCCACAGCCCAATTACCCATGCTTCACCACAACCCATTTCTTTCTTACCACTGAAACGTCTTTTGCTCCATTTTTTCCAACAAACATTACAACCGGAAAAACAGTTTCTACGTTAAAGAGCTTTGATTGTTTGTAACCCAGGATTATATAGAGGGCATTCTCACTGCTTGCTTAAGAGCACCAGTCCAGTTTGTTACGAATTTTAATATTTTTCTTATGTATTTTGGGTATCCGCAAGAGCTTGGTTGGGGGAAACGCCCCTCACTGCCGTACATATAGCTCCGCCCCTGACTGCAAGGCATGGCAATAGTTTCCTTCATCCAACATCAGCTTCTTCGTACTTATCAACGGTATCAAGTATCAACTATGGTCTCTTCTAAAGGCACTAGTTGGACACCCGCGCACAGCGGCGGCGATAAATATAGTTATATAATAAATATAGTAAATGAATTGCTAACCCAACTCTCCTCGCAATTCCCTACCCGCTTAGGGGGTGTTTGGGATTGATTATCACGTTTTGAAACTGATGAAATAAAACCACGTTATGCAAAAGTAACTCTCAACATGCAGTGGCAAAACCACGTTTTGGCTGATATATAACATAGATAAGTGATTATTAGAGTTGTTTGCCAAACACCAAAAATTGATTATCCACGTTTTGAAAACGTGATAATCAAATAATCACGTTTTGGTTGGGTTGCCAAACACCCTCTTAGTGAATTTATTTCACAACACTCCAAATGTATATGTGTTAGTTGTATGTGTTTGTTAGGGTTTTCCGTATCTTTCCCGTGACATTATTATTCCCGCATATAAAAAGACCTTCACAATCTTTTTCCCGTCAAACACTTTCCCAAAAGTAAATGATTTTGATAAATAAAGTTTGTATTGATTGAAATAAAGGTTAAAGTTATAAAAATTTGGATCAAAATAAAATAAACCTACTAAAAATGTAAAAACTAAATACTCATAAAAATATATCAAAATGGATGTTGAATTAAAGAGCATAAAATTTTAAAAAATATGGTGAAATTAGATCATAAAAAAATTAAACGAATTAAAAGATATTTAAATTTAAAAATAAATGTGATTAATTAGTTAAGAAGTGACATGTGTCACCCCATTATTGGAGTTCTTTATTTTAGTTTGTTAGAGCTCCTCCCTTTGTTATTTTTTAGCTAGAGAAGTGACACATGTCACTCAATGATTGGAGTTCCTTATCTTAATTTTTTGTGAAACCCACAACTTAAATGCTTTATATAGTAGTATAGATATAGTACCATCCCAATTACAACAACTAACATAATTTAAATAGTAGACGATGGCTATTCTTTATCAAACTATCTTATAGTAATAAAGATTGGCCTTCTATAAACCAGAATCCGAAGTCGCCATTGGTCCGGCTAGCTAATAAAAGCTGTTAAAAAACAAAACGGAGATGACCAGTCGAAATAGGTAAAAATGGATGAACTAGATGGGACTGGGATCATGTTTTTCTTCGATTAATTAGTTCGCCATTGTTATTTTGTTGGCGTCTAAACTTTAATCACAGGGTACCCGACGCTCCAACGCGCGGATACCCTGCTAGTGGATATTAAAATTAATCATTACATGTTATAAACTACTAGGAGTCATGGCCTTAACGACGTTATAATGTTTCATTTCTTAAGAAGTCAAAAAGGTGCCAGGCTAGCAGGGCTTAATCACAAGATCATCATAGGATTCGAGTGAACTGGTTTGAAAGGTACAGTAGGAGCTTGATTGCAGTCCCCCACTCCTCCTAGTGACACTGGTGTAGGCGCAGTCATGATTCTGCAACACACTTGGTATCGCTATGCATAGAAGTTTAGTGACATATTTGTCGTCTCAAGTTCACATGCTCGAGCTTACTATTACAATGAATAATGTGTTGTTGGGTGGATTGTGGGTTAAATCAAAAACCATACACATATATGCAACTAGTTATACATTGCGATGTTGCATATTTGAAGACTGATAAAATCATGTTTGTAATTACAGATACATGCCATAAAATATGTATAAACTTTGTAAATAGATCACAGACAAGAACAGAAGCAACATATCATCATCTACAAGTCTTACTTGGTAATTAACTGAAAGAAACAACTGAGGTCTACATCAAAGGATTATTTTTAGTAGCCAAACTAGCTTGAAATACTTAAACCTAAAAATACATCCATATCTTTTAAAGTAGTACCAAACATGACATCAAATGATATCAAGCATATTATAACTTGTAAAACACTGATAAATAAAAAAACTGAAAGTGGTTACTCTACACCTTAACAACAGACCATGCCCCTCCTCGTTACCTTGTAATCCACGCATTGCAATGTTTCCATCATCTCCGTGATTAATTAATGTCAGAACATACACATAAATCCAACTCATCCCGTAGAAGTAGTGTTTCCTTGTAGGAGCCCATGAAGAATGAACGCGTTTTTCCAGAAATCCCAAGATTATTGACGTGTTCTGAGCATGGGTCGTAAAGTTTAAGTGCAGCAAATGGTTCATTCTCTTTTTCAGTTTCCATTACAAGTTCACCATTCTTCCTAAATCCCAATATATTATTTATTGTGTAATCAGGTGTTCTAATGGTGAATAGCTTTGTAAACGATTCATCATGCTCCATCTTCCATACATCACAAATTTGTATTTCAACTTTTTCATTGGGTACAAACAGTACAAGAGACCCCTTTAGCTTAGATAAGAAGAAACGTCTAGGAAACGGGATACAACTACATGGTATGTCCACAAGTCTAATTTCTTTAGCTATCAAATCGAAAGACATGATCATATAACTATATCGATAAGAACCATTCATAGAAGGGATTATTTCATAAGCAGCCCAATAAATACAGCTATCTATAACAACCTGAGATGACATAACTTTAACGGCTTTAGGAGGCAATTTGGTATACTGGAACACTGTGCATCTCTTAGAGCTCATTGTAAAAATTCCAACGTGCCAAGGATATGTAATCATGACAATAGTTGGATCATTACTGACTGGACAAACCGTGAAACCAAGAAAATCATCACTAAGAGGCAAATAAGATAAATCAATAAGAACAGACTTTCTAATAGAAGGGTTCCAAAGAATAAGCCTGTCTTTGTTGTAACTATGCAAACATAACAAGCCATGAGAGGAACCAATTACTTTCAAATCAAGAAATTGTTTCATGAGGTCAGGAACATTTGGAGAAAAGCCTTGATGTTGCTGTTGGGTCAAAGTTCCATTTTCATCATCTGCAAATGAAAGATATTTTACCACATTGGAATTATCTTTGTACCTTAAAAGCAAACGATTAGTGGGTCGGGCGCCGTAACTAGTGATAAAGTCAGAAGTGTCGATAAAAGACTTCCATGGTTTAGAAACAGATCTGAATCGAAGCAATGATTTGACATCAGGAACCTTTTTGATGATTTCAAGTTGGATTTCAAAGGGTATATTGTCTGACATTTTGATTGATTTTGATGATTTAAGTTGGAAAATGATACTCCCTCCGTCTCAATTTAATTGTCCATATTTCCATTTTTGGATGTCTCAAAAAGATTGTCCACTTTCCTTTTTTAGTAAAAACTAGAGAATCTAAAGAAGGAATATTCTATTCGTGTGGTTGAAAATTAAAGTGACCCCACTTTTATTAAACTTTGTGATTTCTCTCTCCTGACAATTAAATTGAGACGGAGGGAGTAACTTCAATACCTAATGCCCTAATGGTGTGATGCAAACCATGTGAAAAGAAAAAGTTTGTGATGGTAAGAAAATAGCCCATTCAGGCCCAATTTAGAATAGAAAAAGTTTATGATGGTAAAATTATACCACATTGGTCAGACCCAATTAAAAACACACACTCGGCCTTTTAATAATTCAGTTTCAATGTAATCTTAAAAACACACTTGTAAATTATTCTCGTGTATTTACTTCGGGTATACATACTATTTTTAAATAAACTAAGGGTTAAACGAATCTCACCATTTGTTTTTGTTCTTTCAGACGGAGAGGCGCAGTTAAATCTCAGGTTGAGAGTGATGTAACAATTTGATACTTAACGTTTTATACGGCAGAGGTTGTTAGGGTTTCTTTTACTTTACTTAGTAGGCTTTGGCCCACTAACGAAATTGGTAGTTCGCTTGATTATAATGTTTTGAATCATAATTTGACTCTCACATCTTACAATTAAAAAGTGGTTGGAAAAAACAACATAGTGTTTTTTTTTTTTGTATAATTGTCGGAATGTTTGTAGTGCTTATATCTGCAATTTATTTATTAAACCAATACAAGTCAATGAATAAATAATTTATGTAAATATAAAACAAAAGTTTTTATTACAAATATAACTTAGTCAATAATATATTTACATCGCAATGGGTTGAGGCTGGGGCTGGGGTTGGGGCTTTTATTATAAGCCGAAGTTGAAATTTGTATTCTTGTAAAGTTGTTTGGCAAATGGGCTTAAGCTTAAGCTTATTATTGCAAAATTACTAAAAAGAACATAATTAAATGAGTTTTTGTATATAGACATTTTTGTGGATAAATAAGTAATTTATTGTTCAAAAGCCCATGACTAAAGTTTTTAGCCTCTTTTATGGGGGCTTAAGTTTTAAGCCCTTTTTAGGGGTTTATGATTTCATAAGCCCGCATGACAAACGAGACTTATTCTCTAGTGTGCAGTTTTTGATTGATGCATAAACCAACGCCAGCTAGTAACATATGTAGGTGGCTATAACCTCTTACAAATCCCAAAATTGCGAGGTTTTCGCAACCACAAAAAACTTTGTAAGAAAACTAATTATTGAGATGTGGAGGTATAGTGACCAAAC
This sequence comes from Chrysanthemum seticuspe, assembly GCA_019973895.1. Taxonomy (NCBI): domain Eukaryota; kingdom Viridiplantae; phylum Streptophyta; class Magnoliopsida; order Asterales; family Asteraceae; genus Chrysanthemum; species Chrysanthemum seticuspe. Next base: position 29,304,662 of record BPTQ01000002.1, on the reverse strand, counting down.
CATCCCCATGTATAAGATCCTGAATAGTTTTGGATAACCAGAAACAAGCTCTCCACCAAGCATATATAGCTCCCCTCGGGTAATCTAAATACTATCGTTCAAAAAGTCAAACAACATTTACATGTTGTAATCATGAAACTGAATCAGTGTTGCATCAAAAATATCGGGAAAAAAAACTAATTTTCATACGATGCAACTAAAATATTAGTATCAGACACTTGTGTAGCAGGTCTACTCGACCCAACCTAATGCGATTTTCTAGCTTATCAAAATACCCATTTTGACCCGTTACACAAATCACCTATTTTGCCCATATACCACATCACATAACTCATTTCCTCAAACAAGAATGCTTAGCCATAAACATTGTAAACCTCAAAAAATTCATCACAAACGAAGTTCCATAAAATTCCAAAATAGTCACATAATGAGTCCCACAATAGGATGAATAAAAGTTAAAAGCTCATCTACACGTTTCTTCTAAGATCATATTGTCCATGAGTCTCTATTATTTCCTTTTCTCAAAGTTAACTTGTTCTATGCATACATGAATATATACAAGAAGTTATGACCTTAGTGAGGGTACAATAGTCCTGAATCATCAGTCATCATGGAATGAAAGAGTGATAATGGGAAACATATGATAACAAATCTTTATACATACACAACAGAAAGGGATGCTACTAAGGTGCCAGAGATGCAGGGCTTATTCACAATGTCCACACAAAGGATTTGTAAGGGTCATGTGAACTGGTTTGAATGAAGCTATAATCCACACTGTTAATCTAGCGCCAATGAGGAAGAATGTAGCACGATTGTAAAAGAGTTAGTAAGGCTATCATGATTGTGATGAATAAATAAAAGGCATGTCATCCTCAATTGTCGAAAAACACATCATAGAAAATGATCACATGCAAATACTAATTATCATCAACAATTCTGAATTGCTAAATAATAGAAAGGAAGACATGAAATCTGAATTACCAATAAAAACTTGAAATACATTACTTGCTTACATTAAAACAGTTACGAAAAATATATGGTGATATTTTCACACCTTAACTACAAACGAGGCACCTCCCTGATGAGAATACATATCGCTTTGTAAATCCATACCTTGCAATGTGGCCATCAGCTATGTGATCAATTAATTTCAGGATACACACAAGAATCCGAGTGATCAAGCAAATGTAGCTTTACCTTGTAAGAGCTAATAAAGAATGAACCGATTTTTCCAGAAAACCCAAGATTATTGATATGATGTGAGCACGGATCGTAAACTTCAAGTGCAGAAAAACCCGACCCTCCACCTCTCTCTTTAGTTTCAATAACAGGTTCACCATTCTTCCTAAATCCCACTATATTACTTATGTAAGAATCAGGTGTGTTAATAGTGAATAGCTGTGTAAAAGAGCAATCAGGCTCTATTTTCCATACTTTGACCTCTCTACGATTTACAATCACAACAAGAGACCCATTTAGCTTAGATAAGATGAAACGTACAGACGTGTTAAATGGGTTTGTTATCTTATTTGGTAAGTCTATGGCTTTGAATTCTTTAGCAATCAAATCAAATGACACGATCATAGATTGATTTTTTTAAAATGACCATTCGGAAGACGAATTGTCTCATAAGCAACCCGATAAATACAAGTATCAATAACAACCTGCGATCCTTCACGAAGTGTAATTGATTCACGAGGCTTGCGACACTGAATCTCAGTCCATCTCTTAGAACTCAAAGTAAAAATTTGAACTCTCCAAGGAAATGAAAACTTGACAATTGTAGGTTCATTAGTGACAGGACAAACCGCGAAACCAAAAACACCTAAGTATCCCGGCTAAAGAAGAGTAAGGATCAAATGAGAAATAAAATTAAAATGACAAGGGTGAGAAGAAACCACAACCGCACATTTTAGATGCACCTACAAATATAGATGCATCTCCCCTTAAATTTCTCTCATTCATTTAAAATATGTGGCTGAAATTTCTTCTCATTCTTCTCATTTTAACTTTTCTTCTCACTAGATCTCTTCCCAGCTAAAGAATATCAACACATCTTCTAATTGAAGGATTCCACGGATCTTCTAATGTAGACCGTCAGATCAAAATACAAGATTAATCAAATTAAAAAGCTACATATACACATAGGGACATAATGGTCATTCTATTTTTTATTTCCCATCTTCTTTCCCCTCTTTATTTCTGTTGGAATCACTCCTAAACCTTATTCAAGTGTTAGTGATTCATATGTAATAGTTAGCTTAATTATGGCCTTTATGTTTGTTATTAGCTTAGGCTTATGTAGAAGGCCCATAAGCCTAGGCCCAAGTCCAATAAGAAAAGGAAGGGACTAGGAGTGTTGCCCTAGCTCCCTCTCCTATAAATACTCTTGTATAACCCTCACTTGAGGGTTGGTTGTTCAATTCATTTCTCTTTCACATGTGCTACGCATAACCGGTCTTAGTTTCTACGCATAGTGTGTTTGTGAGTTGTTCAACCGATCACTTCTCCTCTCTATTTCTTATATTGATGCTTGTGTTGTAAACTTAGTGACCTAACAGTGGTATCAATCGCCAAATAGTTGGGTGAACGTATTGCTTTTGAAGTGGGTTTTGGTCCTATGCGTAAAAAATACGGTGATACTTTGGTTCGCTTAAAAACACATTTTTTACACTTTTTAATCCAATATTCTTGTACTTTCAACGTTTTAAGGTGTTAAATATACTGTTTTTGGCAAAAAGTTTCAACCTTTACGTGTGGATCATTGTTTTTGAGCTTGGTTTTTGACGAGGTACTCGTTCTACGCATAACAGTTTTAGACACTTTGGATCATCAAATTTCACACTTTTGTGTTATTTTGGTGATATTGAAGCTCTTTCATCACAAAAATCACATCTTTGGGCAAAAGTCATTTTTACGAGTAAGTCTACGCGTATCAAAACCCTAAACTTACGCGTAACTTATTCCTTGGTTTGATCTTCAGTTTCGTGGTTTACTCCGTGTTTTCTTGCTTGGATAAGCCTGAAAATACGTCGACTTGGGATATCTTTTGCACTGTGATAGTGTAAAAGATCACTTGGGCTAAAAACCCTAAACGTACGCATAAGCTTAAGCTTACGCGTAGAACCTCTTACGTATAAGATTCATCTTACGCATAAGCTTTGTCTTACGCATAAGGTAATCCTACGCCTAAGTTTTCTACGCCTAACTTACTGTTTACGCATAACTTTAGTGTTTTTCTCCTTACTTACGCGTAAGCTAAACCTACGCGTAACTCTTGTTGTTACGCGTAACTTTGGTGTTTTTACGCATAAGTGCTACTTGGTTTATTGTGATTTCTACGCCTAAGGATACTTCATCAACAAAGGTTCATTCGACTACAAATATCCATTTTATAACACAAGTTTTTCAACATGTCACAACCACCATACTCTAATTATTTCCCTTACACTTATACTCAACGTCAACAACAATTAAGTCCACAACATCAACAATGGAATCAACAACAAGCAATTTATCAACAACAATTTAATCAACAACATACTCCACAACTTGCTGCAATTCCACAACCTCAAATGGTTCAACCACCACCAAGTTTTCAAGTACAACCCTACACAAACGAATTCAATCAACATCCATCAAGGAACACTATGAAGTAACCCACTTGGTTTGCAAAGATGTGTGAAGCTTTAAGCAGCCAACAATCAATTCATGAGGCTGGATCACTTGATAGACCTCCAATGCTCACTCCAGAAAACTACGATCAATGGGTGATTAGGTTCTTTAGGTTTTGTGATCTGAAGAAGCCACATGGAAAGTTCTTAAATAAGGTTATCTTGGAAGGTCCATTTCAGATGCCTACTGTCATTGTACCCGGAGATCCAAATGCTAATCCACCAAGAGATGAACAATCAAACATTGCTACTGTTGCAGACCTGAATGCAGAAGAACTTCTACACTATGAAGCTGATGAGCTTGCAATGCAATATATCCTTTTAGGATTACCAAGCCCAATTCTTCGAAGTGTTGATGCTCAAAAGACTGCAAAGGCGATGTGGGAACATATTCATCTTCTTATGGAAGGATCTGCACTCAATCAGGAGGATATGGAATCCAAAATTTACTTGGCTTATGAACACTTCATGATTGAACCTGGAGAGACACTAGAGTCTTATCATCATCGATTCTCAGACATCATAAATGATTTGGATAAACACAACATCATCATGCCAAGAATTGCAGTTAATACTAAGTTCCTGAGTAGTCTTGGTCCTGAATGGGAGAAGTATGTCATTTTTCTCCGTCAAGCGAAGAACATGCATCATTCTACATACGGATTGTTGTACGATTACTTGAAGCCTCATGAAAAGGAAGTTGATAAGGAAAGGATTCTCCGTGCTCAAATTGCTTCACCTTCACATCCAGAAAATCAACAACTTGCCTTGTATGCTCAAAACAGTTATCCTCCTCAACCAGCAACTCAACCAACTGCCACAATCACACCACATGATCAATCATAGCAAACTCAACAAACTCAATTGGTTCCTTACAACAACAACAATGATCAAGCACTTTATAGTCAAGCTAATGAGGAATCCGATCCGTTCAAAGCATTGCAACAAGGATTTGTTATGATTGCTAATGCTTTTGGCCGTTATACCAACAAATCCAACAATCGTATTCGTTCCTCATCTAACACAAGGAATCAGGCTGTTGTGAACAATGGACGAGTTGAAGTTCAGAATCCTGGTTATGGTCGTCAGATGGGCGGTGGTCAAGGGTTTAATGCTATGGGTAGGAATAACAACAGAGCTCAAGTGGTGGAACAAGGAAATGCTCAGAATGGGTTGAATGGTATTCGATGCTACAACTGCAATGAGAAGGGACACCTGGCTAATGCATGCCCAAAGCCGAGGACTAGGGGCAGTGCTTATCACAAGGAGGCTTTACTTTTGGCTCTTAAGGATAAAGCTGGTGGAACTCTCACAGACAAAGAACAGAGTTTTATGGCAGATGCAGACTCAGATGATGATATGGAGGACTTGCAGGCCAATGCAGCTATTATGTTGATGGCTAATATGCATGAGTTACACATGAGTGACACAGGCCCAGTGTATGACACTGATGGCTTGTCTCAGGTACCCGAACAAACCATATTTATCTCTGATCTAATATCTCCGCCAACATCTGAATTCGGCAAGGCTCAGAATGTTCAAAATGAGTCGTCCACATCTCATTCCGACGATTTTCAACTAGACCCCGTAGTTACAGTTGACGATCAAGATGACCTTATGGTTTCCCTTGATAATCAAATTGACTCCGTGGTTATACTTGAGGATCTAAATAATGATCATGTTGTGACTCACGTTGAACACACTGAACTTTTGCCTCGTCCAGATGTTGATCTGTTGCTTAAAAACCAACAATCCATAGTGGAAGAATGTCGTGCAGTAAATCAGGACTTAAAAAGTAAAAATGAACTGTTAACCAAGGATTTTGAATGTTTAAAAATGCAACTCAACTTTTTCAAAACTCAAGAAAAACGTGAAAAAGGTTTTGAAGCCGCTTTTGCTAAATCTCATCAAAACGAAAAATATTTAGAGCGACAGATGCGTGATCTAGCCGCTTCGAAGAATGCTTTGTTGTCTGAAATAGAACAACTGAAACATGAACATAAAAAGCAAATTAACGCTCTCACCTTGGAAAATCAAAAAGCTAAGGCTGAGTTGTTAACTTGTCAAAAACAGTTCTCTGCATACAAAAAGCATTCAACGAAACGAATAGATGATCATCTTGAAGAAATTATCGGCTTGCAAAACAAACTTAAAGAGTTTAAAAATGTTGTTTACAAACATGGTGAGTCAGTCACAGCTATTCAAAAGTTTCCTTTAAAACCTAATCCAAATGGATATGGACCGAATCTTGCTGATTACAAACCTAAGCTTTCAACAAAAGCATTCAAACCAAATCCTGAAGTTTCCAGTGCAGAATATAAAATTGATGATTCTGTTATGAGTGTTGTTGAATATCATCGTCAAGAGGAATTAGATGCAGAAGACGAGAGTCGATCAAAATTAGAAACTGTTGTTTACAACAAACCTTTTAACTATTCAAAAGCGGTCACTTTCGTCACACCAACGGATTCTTCTAACACACCAAGGATTATCATAAAAACGTCTGAGTCTTCTAATGTTAATCCCCAACCAGATTATGCGCAAATTTATGGTCCTTTATCTTCCATCAGTGAAGTAAATTCAAAACCTGAAAATCGCAAAATTCTTAGATATTTTGACCTTTTCATGGCTGACCTCAAACTTTTACAACATGAGATAGAATATCATTCTGAAATCAAAGTTCAACATTTTCAATCGCCTCTGGCGCGAGAACAAAGAGACATTTTTCAGAAAAATCTTTTACCAAATGTTAAAAATTTGAAACATTGTGCATTGTCTTGGGAACGGGACTTTCATAAGGAACTTGGATTGTTGAAGGTCGTTTTCAAGAAAACAGAAACATCTATTTCTAATACTAAACGTAAAAAGAAAATGTTGAGAAAAGATGTTGATCGACTCTTGGAAGATGTTATCTGTGATGATGTCCATAATGTTGTGTTATTGAATTCTTTGTCATATGCATCTGATTATTCTGCTGATACTGTTGATTCTGTGGTAACTGTTGAGAATTCTGATAATGTGCATCAGATTGAGTCTTTAAAAGCTGAAAATGAACGATTGATTAACGAGCTTTCAAATGCAAAACGTCGTCTTCAATGGTGTCAAAAAGATTGTCAAAATTGTGAACTTGCTTTGCAAAACAAAATCAACCAGTTGCAATCCAAAACGTTTAATCCAAAATTTGAGCAACTGGATGATCAAAACGTGTCTTTGAAATGTCAAATCTCAAAATATGAACAAGAACTTGTAAAAGTTAAACAGGAATATGGTGTCATATTTGATTTACTTAAAAAGACTCGTGATGAAGCATCAAACGAGCTTGATCATTTTCTTGCACACACTAAGGAAGTCATGAATTTTTCGGGAAATATTCGTTCTAAAAATCAAGAATTGGTGCACACTATCCTTAAGTTAAGAGAAATGTTAGGAAAGTATGAACAACTTCCACCTACCGTGATTAAGAGAATAGCACCAGTAACACTTAGTAATCGTGAACCTAGAATCCCTACTGCCAAATCACAAGTTGCTAACGTGCTTCCTTCTACTGAAACAGGAATAGTTGCCTCTTTTCCAAACGTCCGCACTTCACAGCCTAGGAGCAATACAAGGAAGAATAGGAAGTTGCAACCTAAGAAAAGAACAATAAAGAATGATGAAGTAGAAGAACACCCTAGGACTATGAATAAGACTCACGTTGCTTCCACTATAAATATTGCGTCTGGCAAATGTAATAGAAATAGTGATGTAACGAATGCTAAACCTTTAAGTACTTTCGATATTCAGTCTGATGCACCTTGTGTTATTTGTCGTAAAAGTATGAATTCTGATTGTCATGACAAATGTGTTGCTAAAGCTATCATCTCTCGTTTAAGGAATCCTAAGAATCGGAATACCTCTAGGCCCACTAATCATTCTAAGTCTGTGCTTGGTAGACCGCCCTATTTAGATTCTATGAACCGCATTGATGTCCCTGTAGCTCCAGTTTCACCTCCTAGGAATGTCGTACCACCTAGTGCATTTACTAAGACTAAAGCAAATACTAGTTGGAGATGGCAGAAATGGATATATAACACACTAGGATTTAAATGGATGCCTAAAGTTATTGATGTGTGTACGTCTACTATAACTGCTCCGGAACCCTCTAACATTTCGGGTTCCACATCTACTTCTATTCCATCTGTGTCGTCTGTGTGTAATGCAGGTGATATAGATCATTCTCTGGATTGTTGATAGCGGATGTTCCCGACACATGACAGGCAACCTTAAACTGTTATCAAACTTTATTGCAATGTTCATTGGCACTGTCAGATTTGGGAATGATCACTTCGCAGCTATCATGGGCTACGGAGACTATATCAATGGCAACATCGAAATTAGCAGGGTTTATTATGTGGAAGGCCTCGGTCACAATCTGTTTTCAGTAGGTCAGTTCTGTGATGGAGATTTAGAGGTTGCTTTCAGGGAGAAATCTTGTTTCATTCGTGATCTACAAGGAAACGACCTTATGTCTGGCTCTCATAATTCTAGTCTTTACACTATCTCTATGCAAGACATGGTTGCTTCATCTCCCATCTGCTTACTTTCAAAGGCAACATCAACAAAATCCTGTCTATGGCACCGTCGTCTCTCACATTTAAATTTTCAAACTATAACCAATATTGCTCGACACAAACTAGTTGAAGGTCTCCTACGATTCCGGTATTCTAAAGATCACCTTTGCTCAGCTTGTGAACAAGGGAAAAGCACTCGTGCTCATTTTCCTTCAAAGGTGGAACACAACTATCAGCATGTGCTTCATCTTCTTCACATGGATTTGTGTGGCCCGATGCGCGTGCAAACGATTAATGGCAAACGCTACATCCTAGTAATTGTTGATGACTACTCACGATGGACTTGGGTCTACTTTCTTCGAAGCAAAGACCAAGCTCCACAAATGATCATCACCTTTCTCACGAAAATTCAAGTTCAGCTCCGGAACACCGTCTGCCAAATCAGAACAGACAAAGGAACTGAATTTGTTAACCAAACTCTTCAAGAATTTTATGAGAAAGTGGGAATTGAGCGTCAGACATCTATTGCACGTACACCAAAACAAAACGGAGTTGTTGAAAGACGAAACCGAACGTTAGTGGAAGCTGCAAGAACAATGTTAATCAATGCTAAACTTCCAGATTACTTATGGGCAGAAGTTGTATCAACTGCATGCTATACTCAAAATCGTTCAATGATTACTAAACGCCACAACAAAACACCTTTTGAGCTTATCCATAACCATAAACCGAATCTCAAACACTTTCATGTATTTGGATCCCTTTGCTATCCAAATAATGATCGTGATGATTTTGGAAAGCTCAAAGCCAAAGCTGACATTGGAGTCTTTATTGGATATTGTGAGAATTCTAAAGGTTACTGGATCTGGAATCGTCGTACAAAGCAGGTTATGGAAACGATTCATGCTAATTTTGATGAACTTACAGATATGGCTTCTGAGTATAACAGCTTGGAACCCGGTCACAACCGCTTAAACTTCCCTCAAACCCCATCATCAGCTGAACAAATCCCTCAGCTTACTCGTCAACAAATGGAAAGACTATTTGCTCCTCTGTTAAGTGACGATATTGATGAACATGCTCCAGGTGTATCCGATGTTTCCGCTGCTCAAACTGATACTACTCGTATACCTGATACACCTACTACAACAACTACGGTTGAAGAAGCACCACCAGTTGACTCCACCACAACAGTTGAACAAACCGCTTCCAACAATGATGAACCAGCTGATGATGTTCTTAATGAAGTACCCCAACCTGTAGATTTTGATCCAAATGCGTTCTTTAACCCGTTTGCCAATGAAACTGCTGCACCTGATGTTGCGGAATCATCAACAAACAATTTGAATCCTCAGAATCTGCACAATGTATACCAACATCAACCCTCTACACATCGATGGACAAAAGACCATCCTCTGGAAAATATTATTGGCAGCCCGAATCAACCAGTCGTTACAAGACAACGTCTTCACACAGATGGTGAACATTGCATTTATGCACTCACTGTCTGCCAATCTGAGCCTAAAAACATTAAAGACGCAATGACAAAGGACACTTGGATTGAATCCATGCAAGAAGAACTCAACGAATTCAAATGTCTTGAAGTATGGGAACTGGTTGAAAGACCAACAGGGGTCTATGTCATTGGTCTAAAATGGATTTGGAAAAACAAATTGGTTGCTGAAGGAAACGTAATCAGAAACAAGTCACGTCTGGTGGCTAAGGGTTATCGACAGGAAGAGGGTATTGACTTTGAAGAATCATTTGCTCCGGTTGCTCGTCTTGAGGCTGTTCGGATATTTCTCGCGTTTGCGGCTCATATGAATATAACGGTCTTTCAGATGGACGTCAAAACTGCTTTTCTGAATGGGCAACTTAAAGAAACGGTTTATGTCAGCCAACCAGAAGGATTCGTTGATCCCGAGTTCCCGAACCATGTCTACAAACTGAACAAAGCTCTATATGGTCTCAAACAAGCTCCTCGGGCGTGGTATGATAAGTTATCATCCTTCCTCATTGCCAATAAATTCACCAAAGGTTCGGTCGATCCTACACTTTTCAAACAATATCACGGGGCTCACATCTTAATCGTTCAAATCTATGTGGATGACATCATTTTTGGGTCAACACATTTAAAATACTCAAATGCTTTTGCAAAATTAATGACAAAACATTTTGAAATGTCAATGATGGGTGAACGCACATTCTTTCTAGGAATGCAAGTTCATCAATCACCCTGTGGTATTTTCTTAAGTCAGTCCAAATATGCCCTTGAATTGTTAAACAAATTTGGAATGCAAAACTGTGACACCTATGCCACACCAATGGCTCATACCAAGAAGCTAGATGCTGATTTACATGGGAAATTGGTGGACCCTACCAAATACCGTAGTATTATTGGGTCTCTCATGTATCTAACAGCCAGCAGGCCTGACATTGTATTTGCAGTATATCTTTGCTCCAGTTATCAGTCGAGACCAACTGAAACCCACCTCTCTGAGGCTAAAAGAATCCTCCGATACATCAAGGGAACCATTAACTTGGGGATCTTGTATCCGAAGGATTCTGGTTTTGAACTAATAGCATTTTCAGATGCTGATCACGCAGGATGCTTAGATTCACGGAAAAGTACTTCAGGAGCATTACAATTTCTTGGTGATAAACTGGTGTCATGGCAATCGAAGAAGCAGGATTGTACATCGCTGTCCTCAACAGAAGCGGAATATGTAGCCATGTCGGCGTGTTGCGCTCAAGTCATTTGGATGCGAACACAACTCAAAGACTATGGTTACGTATTTGACAGAATCCCGATGTACTGCGACAATCGGAGTGCTATTGCGATCTCGTGAAACTCAGTTCAACACTCAAAGTCAAAGCACATCGATCTTCGATAATATTTCATCAAGGACCACGTGGAACAGGGTACAGTTGAATTATACTTTGTGGGTACAGAATACCAATTGGCAGATCTTCTCACCAAAGCCTTAGCTCCTGCTAGGTTTAATGAGTTGGTCTACCGGATTGGTATGCGGTGTTTGACTCAAGAGGAATTGGATGAACTCTTAAAACATTCTTAAAAACCAGTCAAACACCAAACCTTTTTTGTAAATATTTTTCAAAAACAAAATATAAAATCAGATAAAACAAAAAAATATATTCTTCTATCTATATTTCTTTAAACATGGCAAGTACATCTCTTCCGTCAACACTCAAATCTTTCAAAATTCAATATTTTTCCGATCAAGTGTTGAGGGAGAGAAAATAAATACTTAACTATTTCATAAAATCATTCTACTTGCATGTTACTTTATCCCGGTTGATTCTTTAATAATAGTGGTCACATTTCTGGTTTACTGACACTCCTCAGACTAAAATTTATAACCTTTCATTATTTTCTTAAGTCGAGGGGGAGTGTCGTCAAAGTTATTTTCAAAATATTCTTTGTTTGGTAACCAAAATGGAAGTTAAAAGGCATTGGATGAAAATGGAAAAGGTGGAGGGGCTAAAACTGTCAAAACCTCAAAGTTATTTTTCATAAAACACTCCACCAAACTCATTAAATTCATCACATTTATTATTCACCAAACTCATCCTACGCCTAAAATTCGATCTTCATTTTCGTGTATTGGATCATCATTTTGTAAGTGGTTTAATAATCTTAACATGTTTTTAAACAATGGTTTTGATTTTCACTCAAATCCAACGGTCAAATGATGTGTTTGAGTGTGATTCGTGTTCTACGCGTAAGCTATGAACACAAATCACTCATTCGTGTGTTTGTGGTTAAGAAGATAGTGTCAAAACGTTTATAAAACATCTATGATACCATTTTTATCCTCAAAACATATCCAGAAACACAAATTAAATGATTTTGTGAATTAGGGTTCATACGTTAGTTTTGGGGGTTTTCATATGTGATCGTTTTTTGTGATAAAGATTGTTGTATAAGGTTGTTTTCAAGTTGAATTGATCATATCTAGGCCCAGATATAACCCAGAAACACTAATAATTCATAAATTGAAAATTAGGGTTTATGTTCGTATGAATTGGGTATTTGTGATTCACTTAGAGTTTGATGTTAAAACTTGGATAAAACAACTCTATATGCTTCCTAGACTTCCCAGAAAAACTTTGGTGCAATTCCTATTGCTAGATATCTTACGCGTAATCCTTGAACTTTAGGGTTAGGCCTACGCATAAGTATGTTTACGCGTAAACTATTTGATAAGTATTCATGCCATGATCTGTTATAGAATGAATGTATGTGTTAATATTGATGCTATGATGTTTTTATTTCAGGTTTGCAACAGGTGAAAATCAGAATCAAGGTTGTTAGACATCTACGCATAAGGATCACCTTACGCGTAGCATGTTATGCGTAAGAGAAATCTTACGCGTAGCGTTTACGCGTAAGGTTCTACATAAGGGACTACGCGTATCCTGTGAAGGATATGCGTAAACAGTGACCTCTACGCATAAGGTCTACTTTTACGAGTAAGCCTTACGCGTAAGGTTTTATATGCGCTTACGCGTAAGCTCTACGCATAAGGTCCCCTTTTTCCTACGCGTAATATTTCTTACGCATAAGACAAGGACCTACGCATAAGCTTGCGCCTTTACGCGTATAACTCCTGTTTACGCATAAGCTACCATTTCTACGCCTAAGCCTTGATTAAACCTTCATTATGAATTGTTACGCGTGCAAACTTGTAAATAAATAAATCACAACGTCACGAAACCAATAATGTCACTAATAAACTTAAACGTTTAATATGTTGTGAAAAATAAGTGATAACATAAACTTTAAAACTTAAAAGTTAACTAACTCACGAAACTTATCACGACGTCATTGGATTATTAGACAAACAAGTGACATTGGACTCGTAACAATCATTAATATATCACATTCAATAATTAGACAATAAAACCATCTGTTGACTAACATAATGTCTTTCGATATGTTGGTTCTTTTGGCTAAATGTGTTTCAGATCTAGACATGGACGCTCAAATGAATGTGGATGCACCAAACGTTCTCACCGTTGCTGATATCTTCCCAAATGGTTATCCTATGAAGATTGGAAAGAACAACCTTCGTGTCGACTTTGAAACTCTCACCTGCTCTGAGTCTTCTTGCTTGATTGCTGTGGATATTCTGAAGAATCATCCTTATCAGAACATGCTCTCAAATTCTGCTACAGTGCCGGAGATCTACATTCACCAGTTCTGGAATACAATGCAGAGGATCAAAGGTCAAAGTGCGGTAACAGTGACACTCAATCACAAACAAGTTACCATCACACATGCAGACTTAAGGGTTGTTCTTCTCATTCCTGACATCGAGCCAACCGAATTCAATGCCACACCAACTGAAGAGACAGTTCTCCAATTCATGATCGACATTGGTTATGATGAAGCTACAGGAGTAATCACTAAGCATTCACACGTGGATCTTAAGAATATTCCTCAACCCTGGAGAACTCTCTACATCATCATCACCAAATCTGTTTCCGGTCGTAACAGTGGCTATGAGCATCCCAAGCTCATAGAACTGCAGATTTTTTGGGCTTTGATCAACATGAAGCACATCAAAATTGAAGCTCTGATATGGGACGACATGATGTCATTCCTCAAAAGCTTGGCTCAAAGATTCCTTATATCAGATATACAAAACTGTTGATCCAAAGAGCACTTGGACTCAATCCTGATATCCCCAAGAGACTCAATGATCCCAACAATCACGACATGTTGTCTGAACCTACTCTAACTGTCAGATTCAAGGAATCAACAACGAAGAAACAGGGTGCTGTGTTGCCAGATCACCTTCTGTCTAATGAAATCAAAAAGCTCTACGCATACAAAAGGTATCTGGTAGCAGTTGAAGAAAGCAAAGTTGGTTTTCTCGATGACAAGCCTTCTGGTACACCTACCAGGAAAACCAGACGAGGGAGTGCAGGCAGTGCTGCAAGTACTGAAAGTCAAAGAAAATTCCCAAAGAGGAAACCTGGACTCAAAAGGAAAGTTCCCTCTAAGGAAGCCATTCCTATTCCCCATAAACCACAACTAAAGCTAAAGGATGAAAGTTCTGAGGAAACTGAATCAGAAAAAGAGGTAACCTACTCTGAAACTGCAATCGATATCACCCCAACAGTAGCTAAACCTCCCAGTCCAAAAGCTGACCAAGGCAAAGGGAAGACTCCAGTACTTGAGGAAGAAGAAGAAGAAAGCTCAGATGAAGAGCCTCTGGATACTTCTTACAGGAGGAAGTTCAAATTCATTAGACTCCAACACGTTGCGAAAGAGTTTGCAAAGGATCAAATGGGTGGCCCCGGAGGATCAAGTGGTGATGTTCAATCTACACCAACTCCTGATGCGGTTAATCAACCCGATAAGGGAACTGGTGCCACCACTCTTGAGCAACAACAAAAGCAACAGGAGGATTCTATTGCGTATGACATTGAAGAACCAGAAACTGAAAAGTTCGAGAAAGATAAAGCTGATGAAAAAGCTAAGTCTAGAAATGAAGAAGATGTTGATTATGATAAGTTTCTTCTTGATAGTCCTGCACGCTCAAAGAAGGAAACTTCTGAACCACCAAAGGACCCGGAGTCTCCTCACATCTCATCATCATCGGATTCATCTTCTCACTCCTCACCACCACCATAAAAAAGAACAACCAGATCCACATCCATATCAGTGAAGAAGCCAACTGCCTCTTGGATTTCTCAAGCTAAGATACGAATCGTTAAAGCTGTCAAACAGGTCAGAAAGAAAGACGTGCTTTACAAGAAGCTGAATTTTCTTGCTGATCAGGTACAGTACCTTCATGACGAGAATGACGAGATGAAAGTTGAAAGGGAGTATGTCCAGAAGCTCATGAAAGATGATCTTCAAGGGAAAATGGACGAAATGATCAAAGGATACACTCATAAATTCCTTCTTGACATCGTTCCTGGAGTTACAAAGGAGATGTTTACCAAACACCTCTATCCAAATCTCTTACATCTGGCCAAGCAAACTATGAAATCAACTCCAATGCATGTAAACATCAATCCAGTTGATCCCATAATCTTCTCAGATGTTGAATTGGTTAACCGGCTGGTAGCACAAATGTCTAAACGCTCTGCAACATTTGCCCCCTACGAAGGTAAATTGTTTGAAGCATTGCTGGAATACCAACTCAAATCAGCATGCAGAGAAGAAGCTGAAAGGCCTAAACGTCCAAGAGACGATAAAGATAAAGATAAGGATAAGAATAACGAGCCTAAACGGCCGAAGAAGTCTGGTGAATCATCTTCAATGCAACCTCCACCCCTAAGGACTCCAGCTCAACCACGATCTCCTCCTCGCTCTTCTACTGACAAACCTCATGATTCTGAGTTACCACCCCTGACTCAGAAAACCGGTGATCACTTTGAGTATACGGGTGGTGACGATCAAGAAGTCCATGAGCCCCAACAACAACCCACCTCTCCCGACAAAGTTAAGAAACCAGAATCCTCATCTAGGCCTAAGAAAAAGAAGAAGAAGGCGCCCAAGGCTGACGTCGTATCATGGCTAGACGAGGATGACACTGCTGAATACGACTGGTTCTCTACACTTGTTAATTCTACTCCCTATCCATCTGAAGGTCAAGATCTGGAAGACGGTAGTACATTGGAGCATGCAAAGTTACTGCAAGAAAAATTCCGTGTGAAGAAGATGATGAAATCAGAGTTGAAACGAATCAAGAATGAAGCTTTTCAACTACTAAAAGACAGCTCGGAAAGTGCCATCGAGGTTGAATACCATCTCGACAACATAGCACGAGCCATGTCCAACAACATTGATTGGCTCAACCCTGAAGCAAACATCGACTTCTCCAGAAAAGACAATGCTCCTTACTACACAGACTGGTCTAAACCTCTACCAACGATTGGCCAACCAGATCAGCCTAAGATTCCATTTCGCTACTTCTTCAACAACGACTTGAAATTTCTTCTACACGGCAGTGATGGTTCAAGGAAATACGCTACATCACTGACAATGCCGTTCCCAGCAGCCATATACTCTAATTGCATAGCCATCGAGGAAAAGGCTACCCACATGTTTTCTAACAATGTGGAATTGTATGACCGTGATGCAATGTATGGGATTCACCATTGGCCGGAACGCCGACGAATCTACTACAGAAGCTGCCAGGTTCAGAAGTCTTCACATGAAGTGTTCAGTACTAAAGGAATCGTTGCTGTTAAGCATGTAGCCCTTTCGTCTAAATGGGACTACACTTTCCTCAAGAAAATTATGGTCAAAAGACAAGACGAAAGTGACTATGAATTCTGTGAAGCGGACTTTCAGAACTTGTCTCTCAATGACATTGAAGATCTGTATCTTGCCAAAGTACAGGGACGCATGAGAAAATTCCCGACTGAAATTCAACGTGAATACATCAAGTCCCTGCTCATATTCATCAGAAGCATAGTGATACAGGAACGTGTAGAAGACCTACAACTTGCTGTTGAGTCGTATCAGACCCGTGTCAACTTCACCAGACCTCAGCTAGAACTTCCCGACATCAACCAACTTCCACAATACACCCTCGTCAGCAAACCATTCGGTGTAATTTACCGTAGTGAACTACAACGAAACTGCTTGATGGCGTGTCGAGATCTTCACAAGTTTGGGGATCACACATTGAAGAAGGTTAGGGATGGATTGGCTTATCGGTTGAAGGTGATATATGAAGGCATTGGGTCTCAAAAGCGATGGAATTCTCAGGAAAGAAGGGATGTGAAGAGGATCATCACCATGATTGATGAAAGGTTGTATCGAAGGGACCAGTTCAGAACATTAGAGAGCTTTGTAGGAGGTCGTCCCAGGATTACTCTCACCGGCTATCAACGCCCTGTTCGCATTCCTGGTGATATTACTGGACTACCTGGTACCCCTTAAACTGCTTCTATTTCATATTTATTTGGATTTGTGATTTATTATGACTATGGCTTGTGCACACATTTCAGTGTACAACCCGTTCTTGTCAAGAAAGGACCCTGTGGTACGCTTCAGTGCCACAATCCTTTTAAAAGAAGCGAAAGCTTCTTATTTTTGAGTAAAACTTATCAAATCTTTCATTTTTCAAAGGTTTTGCTCAAAAGAACAAGTACTTCCCCCTATGATTTTCAAAACCTCAACCGTTTATATCACTTGTTGAGGGGGAGTATTTGAATTAAAACTTTGTTCACAAATTGTTCACAGTGGTCATCTTCCCATAAAACTCAAAATGGTCATATTTATTCTCAACATTTCTTCAAAAATAACATTTATATGCCATTTTTGAGGGGGAGAAAAATTATGTGATAAGAAATATGTTGTGAATTGCTATTGAATTCTCGTGTGAAAAGACTTCAACCCATGAATTGACGAAATCTGAACAGTCATACATCGAAAAGATTTGTCATCCGAGACTTATCCAAGTAGATAGTACCTTTCGAGAAACTCCTGATAGACATGAACTTTGACGGGTTTGACAACCTTTCGGGGTTGTTCACATCTTCAAGGTAGTTATTAGAGCTAGTTGTCACGTAAAAGCTGACAATGTATCGCTTTAACTATGCAACGTAATCGTGTCTCGCAAGGAATTGTCTATCTTGAGTCGATCAATTCAAAAAGTGCGCGCTCTTTCCTCACCATGCAAATTTCTGTCAAAAATCTTAAGCATGTGTGGAGGGGGAGTATTTCTGCAAAAGGTCAAAATCTTACAGTGGTACAAAACGTTTTTCATTCACAAACACTTTAAGAGATTTTATTAAAATTGGTTTTTATGGCAATGGAGTTATAATGTGATTAAGGTTAGGAATAACCGTCCTATAATCCGCCAGAGCCGGAGGGATCTACCCAAGGACATCACAAATAGTTAGAAGTTAGAAGTCCTTAGGTATGATTATAAAAAGGAGAAAATGAGAATTGGAGAAAGAAGGAGTTGAAGAATTAAAAAGAAATGTAAAGTAAAGGGTGAAAAGAAATAGCCCTCCAGATTATTCAACTTAGGGCAGACACCGGGTTCAATTCATATGCTACTGGTTGTCACTTGATGACGCCGGTATTGAAGATTAAAAGTCGTCATGGACCCAATGACGCTTGCACTAAACCTTCTTAGCCACTCAAGTTTCTCTCAACAGAAGCTTGTTTCATTCTCACAGGGAACCCTACGTAAACTATCGGATTTCTCTTAGAGATAGCTGGTATTGAAGAAGGAGACCCTCTCCCTAGTCTCCGCTCAGGAAAACCAAAACGCACTATTGAGTCTAGAGCCACGAGATTCATCAAAAGATCTCTTAGGTACACTTTACATTTCATCACTTGATGTTCAACAATAAGAACATCAGTGGTACGTTATCGAGTCCTTCACAGATCTTAGCAATTTGTCGAGAACATTTATGAGAGGTTCACAACTGTGATCCTCAGTGATTGAATGGAAACTCCTTCACAAAGAACAACAACAACATACTATCACTACCATCACAAAGAAACTCCTTCACAAAGAACAACAACAACATACTATCACTACACACTAAGCGTAATCCACGGGGATTACGCTTACCTGAGGCAGACTTGATGCAGACAACAACAACATACTATCACTACCATCACAAAGAACAATGATCAAAGAACAAAGATTAAGATGACGTCAAAGCAGAACTGTTTAAAGAAAACAATTTCTCTACACTGGGGAGATTTTTCAAATCAAGGCAATTCTTGTCACAAGAAAGAAGAAGGTCAGAAGACATCAAACCTACTATTACATCAGCACCTTCACCGTTTACATTCATTCATCACCAACACTTAGGGGGAGATTGTTGGAATCACTCCTAAACCTTATTCAAGTGTTAGTGATTCATATGTAATAGTTAGCTTAATTATGGCCTTTATGTTTGTTATTAGCTTAGGCTTATGTAGAAGGCCCATAAGCCTAGGCCCAAGTCCAATAAGGAAAGGAAGGGACTAGGAGTGTTGCCCTAGCTCCCTATCCTATAAATACTCTTGTATAACCCTCACTTGAGGGTTGGTTGTTCAATTCATTTCTCTTTCACATGTGCTACGCATAACCGGTCTTAGTTTCTACGCATAGTGTGTTTGTGAGTTGTTCAACCGATCACTTCTCCTCTCTATTTCTTATATTGATGCTTGTGTTGTAAACTTAGTGACCTAACAATTTCTCACTGAATACACACTAATATTCGATTTGATTTCCATCTAGGTCATTTATTTAATTTTTCTAGTCCAGTTATATCATTTATCTACCTCATTGTTTAATAGAGATTTCCGATCCAATAAATTTTTGTTGTGTTGTTGTTTATTCAACCGGTGACCACCGTCCCCACATCCCCAACTTAGCAATTGTTCCCACGACCACCAAATCAGTGTCATCCGGCGCCTTCAACACTCCGATCCGTCATCCGGCGCCATCAACATCTAGATCTGTTGTCTGATTCATCTAGGATTTGGCGAAATTTTGGGTGGTGTTTCTTTTTTATGTGGTGAGAACCAGTCTTTGCTTTGAAAGTAGTAATGATGTTAAATAATGAAGATGAAGAATAATGTTTCTTGATGTTAAATTTAGGTTTTGTTGATGTAGATTGTGATGAATAATTTTTTTGGATTTGAAGATTTGCTTGTATGTTATCATTTGAAGATACGATTTGAATAAATAAATGAAAATATGCTCGTGTTTAAGTTTGCTGGACAAAAAATTAGAATTCTGCTTGTGTTTAGATCAGTTGGAGAAATATCAATGTTCATCAATTTTGTAATAAAAAAGTATCCATCAATAAAAGGTGTTGTTCATCGATAAAAATAGTTTTGCATTTGTTTATCAATAAAAGTATTGCTCATCAATAAAAAATTTGTTCATCAGTTGTCTAAAAGAAATCACAATATTCATCTGTTAAAGTCACAGTGTTCATCAGTTCATCAATTAGTGTTTTTTTTTTTTTTTTTTTTTTTTTTTTTTTTTTTTTTTTTTTTTACATTACATTATAATGTTCATCAGTTTTCTTTGATGTTACATTATAATGTTCATTAGTTACATCACTTGTTCATCGGTTTTTTTGGTTCATCAGTTCATTAGTTAGTTTTGGTCGTCAGTTAATTTTGTTCATCAGCTATTTTTGATAATGTTCATTAGTTCAAGTTACTATTGTTCATCAGTTCATCAATTTTCTAATAAAAATACAATGTTTATCAGTTCATAAGTTATTTTTGATATCGTTCATCAGTTATTTTTTATAACGTTCACCAGTTATTTTTTATAATGTTCAGCAGTTTTCGAAAAAATAACGTTCATCAGTTATTTTTGATATTGTTCATCAATTATTTTTGATAACGTTTATCAGTTATTTTTTATAACGTTCATCAGTTTTCGAAAAAAATAGCATTTATCAGTTATTTTTGATATTGTTCACCAGTTATTTTTTATAACGTTCATCAATTATATTTGATAAAGTTCATCAGTTATTTTTTATAACGTTCATCAGTTATTTTTTATAACGTTCATCAGTTATTGTTAATCTTTAACGTGCAATCTCTCACTCCTATCATATCGGATTTGAGTAATTCAAATTTCTGGGTAAAGAATGGTCAAAAGCCTACAATTTTCATGATTTAAGTTTTGTGAAATTCGGCTTTTAAACTAGTCAAAATTAGAGCCGAAAATGCCGAAATTTTCAAGAAAATCAACACCCACTTAAAAAGTTGGAAAAAAAAAAAGTTGAGATTCATCTATCATAATGCATACCAAATTAAAGAGAATTAAATTTAAAAAAATATGGTGAAATCGCTTTTTCATAAAAGTTCCTCGTTTAAACAAAAATCCTATCAACTCAATCGGCGACAATATATGTTGTTTTGTGTTTGTGTTTGTGTTTGTGTTTAAGTTTGAGAATGATAATCACATTTGGATTGATAATCATGTATCGATTAAGTCTTGTGTATGATACGATGGTTATTGCCGATCGGGTTTCCAGGTGCATTGGAAAAGAAAGAAGAAGGTACACAGTGAAAAGTAGTTTTGTACCTTTTTTTTTTTTTTTTTTTTTTTTTTTACCTTTTGTACTTTTTGCACGTGGAAAAATGCAAGTCGAGTAAAAGTAAGTTGAGTAGCCGTCGGTTGCGCAAATTTGATGGTTATTTGGATAGATTAAAAAGTAAAAAGTGTAATTTACTTATGACACGTGTCATGTTTCTGGTGGAGCTGCGCAGTCGAGTGGCTGCGCATGACCATTTTGGAGATTGAAGAAAAATTTGACCACAAAGGGGACTACCAAAAAGATTTTGGCACTTTTTGGTACTTTTCTTTAAAAAAATGAGTTAAAAGGACCAAAATGCCCCCTAACCGAATTTAATCTATACAACATTATAAAGCATATGGGACTTTCTATTAAAAGAAGTCTTAAAATTTTAAGACAAAAAACATTACTATAAAAGGAAAAGTAGAAAATGAATGTAAAACCTGAAAATTTAAGTCTCATTAAAACTATATGTAACCGCCCTCCAATAATGATACATTTTAAGGGAATTGTTTATAAGAAAAGCTCACTATAGTTATACCACCAATTTAATGCTAAAATTTGAAAAATAAAAATGTTTACCATTTACACTATTAATAATTTAGACTAATTATTTTTTAAAAACATTTATCTACTACTTTATAATAAGGAAGTTTAAAATAAAAAACATTTGCTCTCCACAAAAATAGTTATTGGGTACCCTTCTAGGCTTTCTACACTTTTTAACTTTTTCACTTTGCAAAGGATCTCAACTCATGTGATTTAACACTAGTATCACATGTGATATTCAAATTAGTGTTTTATCACATATGATTTTTTCATGCAAATTTCAGTTTCGAAAAAAACCAAAAAAAAAAAAAAAAGACGAAAAAACGTGAAAAAACGACTTTCTTTTATTTTTCGAAAGTATATCAAAGTGTCCGTCTATAGAAAGATAATTAAATGCTCGTCGTGATGGTGTAATTATTACCGCTTAACAATTAATGGTTTAAGAGATATTTAAATTATAAAAAATATGTGAAATAATAAAATGTTTTTAATCTCAACCACTGATTTTTTATTTTTTATTTTTTATTTTTATTTTATTTTTATTTTTTTTTAAATAGATGGTAGAAATGTGTCCCTTAATGTATAACCTTAATGTATAAGAAAATTTTGATATGTAACATTTAACCATTAAGTGTACAGATTACCCCTCCTCTTTTTTATTTAATTTAATCATTTAAAATAGGATATTAATATGTTTTGTAAATTCATTTCCTAAGAAGTCTAAATGCGGTGCAGTGAACTGGTTTTAATGGTGCTATAAGCCACTGGTGGGAACTGGGAAGTCTAATGCGGTGCAGTAATATAGCACCAATGAGAGAAAAATGTAATAACAGTAACCAAGTCATCCTCCGTTGTCAATAAACGCATCATAGATAATGATCAGAAGCAAACACTAAGGGTGCGTTTAGTTGGAGAACAAATTTTTTTATTTTCTATTTCTAGTTTTGTAAAAATTTAGAAACAAAACACTTGAAAATATAAAAAAACGCGTTTAGTTGATGTTTCTATTTTCTGTTTTGAAGAAAGGGAGGGAGGGTTGAGGGTTACAAAGGAAAACAAGGAAAACAACTAAAATTTGTTTTGTAATTTTCTTTGTTAAGTTAAGAAACAGGGGATTTGTGTTTTGCAAAACATTTTGTTGGAAAACGCTGATTTGAACGCGATCTCTGTTTTCCTTGTTTTTCCACAAAATATTTTGTGAAAAATAAGGGTGTTTTCCCCCAACTAAACGCAACCTAATTATCATCAACAAATCTGACTTACTAAACAATAAAAAGAAAGAAATGAAATATAAATTAAAGGATTTCTTTTTTAGTACCCATACAAACTTGAAATACATACTCAAGATGATACCAAAATTATATGGTGATTTTTTCACACCTTAACTTCAAAAGAGGCCGCTCCCTGAGGAGAAAACATATCGTTTTGTGACTCCATACCTAGCAATGTGGCTATCGATCATCTCTGTGATCAATTAATTTCAGGATATACACACGAATCTGAGTGATCAAGCAGAAGTAGTGTTTCCTTGTAAGAGCTAATGAAGAATAAACAACTTCGTCCAGAAAACCCAAGATTATTTATGTGTTGTGAGCATGGATCGTAAACTTCAAGTGCAAATTCCGTGGCCTCCCCATAAAACCCCAACCGTCCACGCCTATCTTCTGTTTCAACTAGAAGTTCACCATTCTTCCTAAATCCCACTATATGACTTATATATGAATCAGGTGAGTTGATAGTGAATAGATGTGTAAAAGAACAATCAGGCTCCATCTTCCATACTTTGACCTCTCTACGGGGTACAATCACAACAAGAGACCCCTTTAGCTTAGATATAACGTAAAGTTCAGGTGAGATTAACGGGTTTGTTATCTTATTTGGTAAGTCTATGGCTTTGAATTCTTTAGCATTCAAATCAAATGAGATGATTATATGTTGAAAAGAATAATGGCGAATTGTCTCATAAGCAACCCGATAAATACAACTATCTATAACAACATGCAACCCTTCACGAAGTGTAATTGATTCACGAGGCTTGCTACACTGAATGACCGTCCATATTTTAGAGCTCAAAGTAAAATTTTCAATTTTCCAAGGAAATGAAATCTTGATAATGGTAGGATCATAAGTGACAGGACAAACTGCAAAACCAAAAATATGAAAACTAAAGTATCCCGGCGCAAGAATACCAACAGATCTTCTGATAGTAGGGTTCCACAGAACGAACATCCCCCCTTTATCAAAAGCATACAAACACAACAAACCACGAGAGTAACCAATTACTTTTAAATCATCAAATTGTTTCATAAGGGCAGAAACATTTGGAGCAAGGTCTTGTTGTTGGGTAAATGTGTCATTATTTACAGATAGATATTTTACCTCATTGGAATAATTTGTGTACCTTAAAAGCGAACTATGCGGCTGAGTTTTACGGGCACGGTAACCAACGATAAACTCAGAGGTGTCGATGAAAGACTTCCATGGTTTTGACACAGCCCTGAATCGAATCAATGACTTGACATCAGGGACCAATTTGATGATTTCAGTTTGGATTTCAAAGGGGATGTTATCAGACATGTTTCCCTTGGTTTTAGTGACAATGTTGAAAACAAGGAATATGAAATTTGGGGACTGCTTTAGTTTCTAGAGATTTACTTGTTTCGATGGTAATGGTATATTTGGTCCTTTAACAACTTATAACTGACACATTCAGCCTCTCAACTACTCATACTAAAATGTCAACAAGTGTCATGGTAGAAATGGGTGACCATCCATCACCGAATCAGATAACTAAAACTTGTACCAAACTCGACCTGACTCCAATGGAAATCTTATCAAAGGTGCCCCGTTGAGGCGCGATGTCCCCAAAATGTGCTAAGTTTTTATTCACCATTGATAATATCCGAAAATCCATTTCTACTCATTAATATTTTTATAAACAAACATTGAATACATTGACTGATGAATTTCATCTTTATCATGGAAGAAGAAACAATCACACAAGTAACGTTTAAGGAGTATAGCTCAGCTTTTGAGACTCAAATTCAAGTACCGAGTTGTTGAGAGCATAAAAGTCAAAATCATCACAAAGTCTACTTTGTATTTCTCAGCATCTTCAATCATTACCATAGCTTTGATGGTTACAAACGTGAAAGCAAAAACATTAACCATTGAGTAGTTGATGTTATTTGCGTTTTGTCGTACGTAATGACAGTTGAAAGAACACTTGAAGAGCCTTAAAAATACATTATTTAGTTCATATTAAAGAAGACCTAGGTAAATGATGCAACATGTAATGTTAAAACTTATAGTATGAACCAAATACCCAACAAACTGCAAGTATAAGCAATTTATAGTCTAATTGGCTTCTAATTAAGACCACTACAAGTCTACAACCTGTAATGTTAAAATTTATAGTATACATACCATTTATTTTGCTACTAAATACCGCCGCTACTTCTGCTCACAAAGCCAAATAACATCGACAAGTTGCAACAAAAATATCAAAAAACAAAACTATTTTTCATACAATAAAGCTGAAATGTTAGTTTTAGATAGTAATACTGCAGGTCTACTCGACCCAACCCGACGTGTTTCTCTAGTGTGTATCAAAATAACTGTTTTGACCTGTTACACAAATTGCTCATTTTGCCCATATACCACATCACATAACTCATTTCCTCATACAAGTATGCTTAGCCATAAAGATACCAAATTTGGAAATATTCATCACTAAGTAAGTTCCATAGCATACCCAAAAATTCTCATATCAGGTGCAAGGTTCAAAAAGGGAGTTTTCATCCACTAACTGAGTAACACACACACATGAACAAAAACAAAACAAAACGCTTTAACTTATTTTCTTTTAGGATCAGAACATCTGTGGCCTGTGGGTCTGTATTCTTTCCTTTCCTCAAACAATTTAACTTGTTGTATGCAAACAACTGTATATACTAGGAGTTATGACCTTATTGAGGATACAAATACAATAAATAAATACATTGTTCTCACTCATCATGGACTATGAAATAATAACAGGAAAACACATAATAAGAAAAACTTAATGCAGAAAAAGAAGGAGATGCAACATAACTGATAATATTACTTGTTTACATTAAAACAGTTATAAAAAAGATATATGAAAGTGATTTTTCCACACCTTTATTACAAATCAATTTGAAAATCCATGTCTTGCAAATTATTGTCAGGTTTGGAAATTATCCTATAAGGTTATCATTACCTATTGTATTCCTGGAACAACCTCTCCACCAAGCATATATATCTCCCCTCATGTAATTTAAATATCATTGCTACTACTGCATAAAAAATATCTACAAAAGAAACTATATTTCATACAATAAAACTGAAATATCAATTTTAGATATTATTATTGCGTGTCTACTCGAGCCATCCCAACGGGTTTCTCTAGTGTGTATCAAAATACCCGTTTAGACCCGTTACACAAATAACCCATTTTGCCCATATACCACATCACATAACTCATTTCCTCATACAAGTGATAAACTGAGCTACAGCAGGATGAAAAAGAGCATACTCCATAAGTCTACATGTATTTCTCATCATCTTTAAGCATTGCCAACTCCATAGCTTTGCTGAAATACAAACACATAAGTAGAGAAAGTTAACATGTTATATTAAAAAAATAATAATAATAAAAAATTAAAATAAATAAATAAATAAATAAAAATTGAATCTAAATGTCGTGACTCATGAAGATCGGTTAAAAAATAATTTCATAGCAAGGAAATACTTACCAATGATTATGAGTAGATATCAACATATATACCTGTAAAAGGTCTCAAAAGAACAATAAATTAATGAGAAATTGTTCCATTTGCACCTGTGATATTGATTCTGCAATGCAAACACAAGAGGAACGGACAACTACCAAAATTCATGACCGTGGAGGAAAATATTCTTAACGAATCATGAGCTGGATCATTATAAACACAGAAGGTCGTACATGAAACCACATATATCCTAAACCTGATTATTTTCAATTTTGAGACATTGTAAGCTAAGACTGATACCCTTTATAAGAGGAAGAAACCATGGTTGATCTTCATAATTACTATGTAGACAAGTTGGCATCCATTTATAGATCAAACAAAGGTCATGCCCATGCCCATACTACTATGCCATATTGTCTTATGACATTTTCACTTTGTGCAGTTTATTTTATGCCATGGGAATGTGGGCATGTTGGTGAATGCATACGTCAATTATATGTCTTAAACATCGTTTCTCAGAAACTGTTGATGTAAGGACTCCAGTGACTATCAATGCAAAAGATACACCTCATAAGTGAAAATCTTGATGCATAAACCAACAGCAGCTAACGTGCATCTGATTATGATGTGTAGATGGCTTTAACCTTTTAAAAATCCCAAAACCGTGAACAGATGGCACGATCCTAGTTAACATATCGATTAAATATCTGGAGTCTGGACATCCTATAGAGAAATGAGAGAAAACACATTAAAGGTGAAATGAATTATTGAATTATGAAATTGTTACAATGACTTGATACATGGTGTCTACTTATACTACTAGCATAAGCTATCTAACTAACTAGTACAAACTAACTAGCTAACTGTACAAGTATATTACATGAACTGACATGCTATCATACTTCTATTCATCATCACTCTCATCTTGTGGAGTTGGTTTGGATATCTGTGAATGCTCTGTATAGAGTGTTTGGATACAGGTTTTGTGTCTGTATCATCATCCCCCTCGCAAGTTGGCATGGTGTAAGGATTACACATGCCTAACTTGGAAAGACAGTTGTAGTGTAGAGGTCTGCTAAGTCCTTTGGTTAGGATGTCTGCAACTTGTTGCTTTGTGGAGATGTACTTGGGTAGAATTTGTCCAGCCTTGATCTTGTCCCTCACAAAATGGCAATCAATTTCTATATGTTTAGTTCGAGCATGATGAATAGGATTAGAAGCCAATGCAATAGAGGAAGCATTATCACACATGATTAGAGTAGGAGTTGGAATTGTAAGGTGAAATTCTTTAAGTAAACACTGAAGCCAAGTAACTTCACAAGTGCAGTCTGCCAAGGCTCTATACTCTGCTTCTGTGGAGGATCTTGATACTACAGTTTGTTTCTTAGATTGCCATGAGATAAGACTTGAGCCAAGGAAAATACCATATCCAGTAACTGATCTTCTTGTGAAAGGACAACTAGCCCAATCACTGTCACAATAGGCTAGAAGAGATAAGTTGCTTTGTGCAGGGAATAATAGACCTTGAGTGATTGAAAGTTTAACATATCTAAGTACCCTGATTAGAGCTTTCATGTGAGAAGTTCTGGGCTGTTGAAGAAACTGACTAAGTGCTTGAGCAGCAAAAGCAAGGTCTGGTCTTGTGATGGTTAAATAGAGTAATTTACCAACCAAAGTTCTGTAGGAAGAAGGATCAGAGAGGAGTTCACCAGTGTCTATGGAGAGTTTAACATTTGGATCCAGAGGAGTGGCAGATGGTTTTGTATCAAGTAAAGCAGCATGAGTAAGCAATTCAATTGCATACTTCCTCTGAGTCATAGCTAAGCCTTTGTCATTTCTTAGAAACTCAATACCTAAGTAGTAATGTAGAGGGCCTAAGTCTTTAATGCTGAACTTATCATGAAGTTTTTTGTTTGATGTCTTTGATGAGATGAGAACTGCTTCCAGCTAGAAGAATGTCATCAACATAGACTAAGAGTGTTGTAGAGTGACCATCTCTGTGAAGTGTAAAGAGTGAAGTGTCAACATAACTCTGCTTGAAACCAAGTGTGATGAGGAAAGTGGTGAGTTTTTCAAACCATTGTCTGTTGGCTTGTTTTAAGCCATAAAGGGACTTTTTGAGTCTGCAGACAGTGTTTGGTGGAAGATGGGTGTCATAGCCCTGTGGAACATTCATGTAGACTTCCTCATGTAGATCCCCATGAAGGAATGCATTGTTCACATCCAATTGCTCAATAATCCAGTGATTGTGAACTGCAATAGCAAGTAAGGTTCTTACTGTGACCATTTTGGCCACTGGAGCAAAGGTCTCATTGTAGTCCTCTCCTTCCTTCTGGTTGTAGCCCTTGGCTACAAGCCTTGCTTTATATCTCTCTACAGTTCCATCAGCATGATATTTGATCTTGAAGACCCACTTGCTCCCAATGGATGTCTTCCCTTGTGGCAATAAAGCATGCTCCCAAGTGTGATTCTGTTCTAATGCATGTATTTCTTTATTCATTGCTTCAACCCATTTGGGATGTTTGGATGCTTGTGAAAAAGTGGTTGGTTCAGTGAGTTTATCAATGGAAGATATGAAGTGTAAAGATGTAGGAGTGAGATTGGAATAATTTAGATAATGAGTGTGGTGATGTTTGGATACAGTGAGATTGTGGATTGCTGATTTTGGGAAATGACAGTGATAGTCTTTAAGTTTAGTAGGTGGATGTTTTTGTCTTGTGGAAATTCTAGTGGGAGGTAGATGAGATGGAGAGGTTGTGGTGACTGGATCTGTGGGTAAAGTGGTGGTTGTGGTAATGTTTGGTGTTGTAGTTGGAGATGGTGGAGGGTTAGGAGGTGGTGAAGTATTGTTGGTGGAGAATGATTCATGAGATGTTGAAGATGGAGAGGAGGAAAGTGGTGTTTGGTTAGTGGAGGAGTTGGATGACTGTGTGTCAGTAATGGGTGTTTGGGTAGATAATGATGGTGTATGTAAGGACTGTGAATGCTCTGAGATGGGAGAAGTGTGTGGTGAAGTTGTATGAAGGGGTATGTTGATATGATTGAAAGTATCTGTAGTGGGAGATTGTAGTGGGAGATTGTGATGTACTGGTTGGTTTTGGGGATGTATGAAATGGAAAAATTGTTTCATCAAAGAGTACATTTCGGCTTGTGATGACTTTGTGTGTTTGTAGGTCATATAAAAGGTATCCTTTTTGATTGTGTGGGTATCCAACAAAGACTGTAGGTGTGGACTTAGGATTGAATTTATCTGTGGTGTGATGGTATGCATAGGCTAGACAGCCAATGATTCTAAGGTGGTCTAGAGATGGTGTTTTGTTGTATAAGAGTTGATATGGACTGTGATTGTTTAAAACTCTTGTTGGGATTCTGTTTATGAGATAGGCGGATGCTAAAAGGCTGTAACCCCACATATGTTTAGGAAAGTTAGCTTGAAAATGTATGGCCCTTGCCATTTCTAGTAGGTGTCTGTGTTTTCGTTCAACCCTTGAGTTTTGTTGAGGTGTATATGGACAAGAGGTTTGATGAATGATACCATGTTCTTGGGTATAATTAAGAAAGGATGAGTTTAAGAATTCTGTGCCATTGTCACTTCTGAGGACTTTAATTGATGTGTTGAATTGAGTGAGTATGGATTGGTGAAAAACTTTGAAGGTGGAAAAAACATGATGTTTTGATGGTAAAAGATAAGTCCATGTAGCCCTTGAGTAATCATCAACTACTGTGAGAAAATATGTGCATTTATTCATAGTACAGTGTTTGTAGGGACCCCATACATCCAAATGAACTAAATCAAACTTTGATTTTGCATGTGATTCACTAACAGGAAATGGAAGAACATGTTGTTTAGCTAGTGGACAGATGTTACATCTGGTTTCTGAAATACAAGAAACAGGAAATGAAAGACTGTTGATTTTCTTGAGTGTAGAGAGTGGTGTATGTCCCATTCTGGCATGCCAAAGGTGTGGTTTACTTGAACTTGAGAGAACAACAGGATGTGTAGTGGTTGGAGTTGATGTTGAATTGAGGAGATAAAGTCCACCATGAAGAGTACCATGAGTAGTCCTCCCATCATGGCCCTGAAAGGTAAATGTGTTATGTGTGAAGGTGACATAAAAAAGTGTTTTGTGAAGTAACCTGCTTATGGAGATAAGGTTGTAGGTGAAAGTTGGAATGTAAAGTACATTGTGGAGGATGAGTGAGGGGCTAAGTTTAACAGATCCAGTTATATATACCTTGGTGGTTTGGCCATTGGGTAGTGATACAGTGATTGGTGTGATGTGTTTTGTGGTGTTATGCATTAGTGACAAAGATATGCAAATGTGATCTGTGGCTCCACTGTCAATAATCCATATATGAAGTGTGGTTTGGGTGATATTAGAAGCAATGAATGAATGAATACTAGCACTAGATGTAAAAGAATGCACACCAGTAAGCTTTGTAGGAATTGGACCAATTTTGAAGGAAAGTATACCTGCCACGTGTGGTGTTGCAGAACCATCAGAGTTGTTAGGAAGGGTGTTCTGCATCATGATAAGTACTTGATTAAGCTGGTTTTGTAATTGATCCATTCTAGCATTGACCAAATCATCTGAAATCCCAGAAGTAGAAGGAGTTGTAGTATCCAATAGACATTCCATTGGTTGAAGTGATTCATTTGCAACCATGTGAACAGATCTAGTGTTCCTGTTTCCTTGGGTAGTTCTCTGAGAAGGTGGAAGATACTTGTTGTGGAGAGGATGACCAGGAGGATAACCAAGCAGTTTGAAACATTCTTCCTTTGAGTGTCCTTCCTTCTTACAATAAGCACAAAAAATTCCCTTCCTAAAGTTGTTCCTTCTCTTAGCTGGAGTGGTGTTGGGGGGTGTTGTGTTTCTTGAGTGATTGGATGAGCTTGTATAAGATCTGTATGTGTTCAAAGCAATAGGAACTGCAGGGGTTTGTTTTGGTGCTTCTCTTTGTTTTTCTTCTTGCCTCAACATGCTGTAAGCCTTAGAAACTATGGGTAATGGTTGCATCAACAAGATCTGACCCCTGATGTTGGTGTAACAATCATCTAACCCCATTAAGAATTGAACCAATCTTTTCCTTTGTTCCCTTTCACCATTTTCTTTACCATTGACACAAGTACATTGACAAGTACATGCATAAGGTGCTTCTATTGCATCAATTTCATCCCAAAGACCTTTTAGCTTTTGATAATATACTTCAATGGTGCAATTTGATTGTTTAAGATCAACAATTTCATTTGCTAACTGATAAATTCTATGCCCATCCAGTTGAGAATAATGATCAAACAACTCATTCCATAAGGCAGATGCAGAATTGATGAAGGTGAGATTATTACCTATCTGTTCAGAGACTGTGTTCAGTATCCATGAAATCAACATGTCATTAGCTCTTTCCCAGTATGCTCTCAGATCAGATGATGATGGTGGTTCCTCATAATCACCATTGATTAGTTTCACCTTATTCTTGGCACTGAGAGCTATTAACATTGATCTTTTCCAGGTGCTGTAGTTCTCTGATCCTGTTAACTTTCTTGAGATAAGAATCATGCCTGGATGATCATTGGGATGAAAATACAGTGGATGAAGTGGTGATGAAACATCATCTAGTGATGGTGTAATAGTTTGTTGTGAACTAGATGCTGATGGTGCCATTGTTGTGTAAGAAAGATGTGTATTGTTGTTGTGAAGCTTTTGTCAATGGAGAATGATAACTGATTTGTAACTGATTTTGTAACAGAATTTGGTTGATTATGGTTTGATTGGTGATGATTTGATTGAGTTATGGTGATTCTGAATGATTCTTATGTTCTTGTGATGGTTTTTGGTGCGAAATAGTGGTGGTTTGTGGTTGTTTATGGTGGTTTGAGGTCAAAAATTTTGGCGGGAAAAGTTGTTGTGATGGTGGAAAGGTAGTTATTTGGCCGGAAAAAGTAGTTATGATGGTTAAGAGCAGTTATTCACCACCATTGTGGTGGTGCTGTCTCTGATACCATATAGAGAAATGAGAGAAAACACATTAAAGGTGAAATGAATTATTGAATTATGAAATTGTTACAATGACTTGATACATGGCTGTCTACTTATACTACTAGCATAAGCTATCTAACTAACTAGTACAAACTAACTAGCTAACTGTACAAGTATATTACATGAACTGACATGCTATCATACTTCTATTCATCATCACTCTCATCTTGTGGAGTTGGTTTGGATATCTGTGAATGCTCTGTATAGAGTGTTTGGATTAAGGTTTTGTGTCTGTATCATCACATCCTATACCAGTGTCCAGCCTGTCAACATCTTTATATGTATAAACCATCGAATAGTTGACTTAACAGCTATTTATATATACGTTTTGTTGTACGTAATGACAGTTAAAAGAATAGTTAAAGGCTTCAATAATACATTATTTAGTTCACATACAAAAAAGGGATAACGTAATGATGCAACATGTAATGATTATGCGATGAACCAAATACCCAACAAACTGCAAGTATTAGCAATGTATTATCTAACTGGCTTCTAATCACTACGACCTGTAATCATAGACCTTATAGCCTAAATTATACTATAAGGTTGAGAATTATACTACAAGGTTATCATTACAGGTTGGATTTCCGGAACAACCTCTCCAGCAAGCATATATATCTCCCCTCAGGTAATCTAAATATCATTGCTACTACTGCATACAAAATATCTAAAAACAAAACTATATCTCATACAATAAATCTGAAATATCAATTTTAGGAAGTAATATTGTGTGTCTACTCAAGCGAGCCCAACGTGTTTCTCTATTTTGTAATACCCGTTTAGACCTGTTACATAAATGACCCATTTTGCCCATATACCACATCACGGAACTCATTTCATCATAAAAGTGATATGCTGAGCCACAATAGGATGAAAAACAACATACCCAAAAATTACGCGCTTTGACTCATTACACAAATTACTCATCTTGTTCCATAACATTCCCTGAAATTCTCATATCAGTGCAATACCACCACAATAGGATGAATAAAGGTGAAAAGCTGAGCTACAAGGTTAAAATAGGTAGATTTCTTCCACTGAATGCAAATAACCAAACTAATATATACGCTCTGACTTATTTTCTTTTGGGATCAATACATCCGTGGGTCTGTGTTCTTTCCTTTCCTCGTGCATTTTGACTTGTTCTATGCAAAAAAAAATATATCTAGTGATACTAAACTGGTGTAGGTGCTAGTAAGAGCTCTGGTTATGCTCTTTTTTTTTGTCTATAGTTTGGATAGTAGGCCTGCGTGATTATATTTTATCTAGCAACTTGCTAGGATTACCTCTTTAGTATATTGAAACGTTTTAAAAATACATATATACAAATATAGGCAACTGGTTATGTGTTACAATGTTGCATATTTAAAGACTGATAAACTCATGTTTGTATTTACAAAGTAACTGATATAGCCCCTAAGCAAAATGAGAGGAGAATGTAACACACATGTAACTAAGCCAGTAATGCTATCCGGTTATCAATATATCATTAATTACTCGAGCAATAAGTCATGTATATAGAACATCCTCCATAGTCCATACTATAGAATGCATAAAAGACAATGACTAGAAATAACACAAACATCATCATCTACATGGAAAGCGTTCTTTTTAGCAGCCATACTAAATAATGTAACAAAATAAATGAGATCCACATCAAGGACTTCTTTTCGGTAGCCATACTAACGTCAAATACATAAACCTTGATAATCATCGATGTCTTTGGAATATTTGTGAATCAAAACTCATACGATACCAAGCATAACATAAGTCGTCTACATTATAAAATTATAGAAATATGAAGGTGATTTTTACACACCTTAACTGCAAACTAATCACCTCACTCATGAGAGTGCATATTACTTTGTAAATCAGCATCCTTCAATATGGCCATCTTCTCCGTGATCAATTGGTTTCTGGATATACGCAACCATCCGAGTGATCCATCAGAAGTAGCGTTTCCTTGTAAGAGTCCATGAAGAATGAACCCTTTTCTCCATTAATCCGGAGATTACTGATGCGTTATGAGCAAGGTTCATATATACCTCGAGTGCAGCAAACTCTTCGTCCTCCTTTTGAGTTTCCATTACAAGCTCACCATTCCTCCTAAATCCCAATATATTATTTGTTGTTGAACCAGGTGTGTTAATGGTGAAGAGCTTAGTGAAGGAACCATCATGCTCCATCTTCCATACATGATAAACTGGAATATCGACCTCGTTACCGGATACAAACAAAACAAGAGACTCCAATAGCTTAGATATGTAGCAACGTCCAGAAAATAGGTTGTTTGTGATACAGTTACGTGGTATGTCTACGACTATAATTTCTCTAGAAATCAAATGAAATGACATGATCATATTTCATATAATCAAATCTACAGGACTGACCACCATCCACAGGAGTTACGTCAAGTGCAACCCAATAAACACACCTATCTATAACAAGAGATGATATAACTCTATATGATCTAGTAGTCAAACTGCTACCTAGGATCACTGTCCATCTCTTAGAGCTCAATGTAAAAATGAAAACATAATTAAATGATGAGATCTTGATAACGGTAGGATCATGAGTGACAGGGCAAACCGCAAAACCAAAAGCATCAACAACAGATTTTTTAAGTGAAGGGTTCCAAAGAACAAACATCCTTTTGTTGCGACTATACAAACACAACAAACCATGAGAGGAACCAATTACTATCAAATCATTAAATTTTTGTTTCATGAAGTCAGTAACATTTGGGGTTGTTGTAGTTGTTGGGTCAAAGTATCATTATTATCTACCAAAGAAATATATTTGACATCCTAAGGATCTATATTTGACATTCTAGAATTTAACTGCCGGGTGAGCTCTCCCACTTGCCGCGTGAGCTCTTCCACTTTCGAGGCACCTCCTCGTTGTCTTTTTGTTTCTTTTATCCGCATGTCTTCTTCTTTCCTTCGTAAGAGTTCCTAAACTCATAATTATGCAAAACTTTTTAGCAAAATGATCAAGTGGTTGATTTAGAAAGCATAAAGAAAAATCAAGCGTAGTATGAATAATATGTATGAATATTGTATTACAGACCTTATTGAGTTCCATCCATGTCGTTTTGTTTTTATCGTCAACAAAGCCGGCATCACTTTTGCTTAGCATTTCCTTTATAACATCGTCCTTAGTCATTTTGGAGGAATTTTTAATGCCCACTGAGGAGGCATAATGACGTAACTCGTCCGCCCTGAAATGATTCTCAATGGCTTTTTCCATTTTTTCATTTTCAGAGCTTGATGAGGTACCACGTTTAGTGGCTTTTTTCATTGAGCTAGATGACGTTGTGGCTTTTTTCATTGAGCTAGATGACGTACCAGTTTGTTTGGTGGATTGACTCATCTTGCTCAATGAAACACAGTTTGCTTTTTTCATTGAGCTAGATGACGTCATCTTGCTCAATGAAAAAAGTCACTACATCATCTAGCTCAACGAAAGAAGCCACTAAATGTGGTACCTCATCAAGCTCTGAAAAAGAAAAAATGGAAAAAGCCATTGAGAATCATTTCGGGGCGGACGAGTTACGTCATTATGCCTCCTCAGTAGGCATTGAAAATTCCTCCAAAATGACTAAGGACGATGTTATAAAGGAAATGCTAAGCAAAAGTGATGCCGACTTTGTTGACGATAAAAACAAAACGGCATGGATGGAACTCATTAAGGTCTGTAATACAATATTCATACATATTATTCATACTACGCTTGATTTTTCTTTATGCTTTCTAAATCAACCACTTGATCATTTTGCTAAAAAGTTTTGCATAATTATGAGTTTAGGAACTCTTACGAAGGAAAGAATAAGACATGCGGATAAAAGAAACAAAAAGGCAACGAGGAGGTGCCTTGAAAGTGGAAGAGCTCACCCGGCAAGTGGGAGCTGTCGATTAAAGACTTTCATTGTTTTGAAACGGCCCTAAATCGAAGCAATGACTTGACATCAGGAACCTTTTTGATGATTTCAAGTTGGATTTCAAGGGTATATTGTCTGACATTTTGATAGATTTTGGGGAGATCTGAATTTCTAAGGTAATGGGAAATGGTAACTCGGGCATCCCCAATACCTCTAGTGGTGAGTGCTGATGCAAGCATGTCAAAAGAAAGAGTTTAGGCAAAAATGCATATATATCCCTCCCAAAGTGAATAATTGCATATATATCCTTTGTACAAGTTTTTTATGCACATAATACAATGGTTTTTTTGCAGGCTTTGGATATATATGCAATTTTGCATTTTCGAGAGGATATATATGCAAAAGAGTTTATGGTAAGGAAACAGCCCATTGGTCAGGCCCAATCGGCCTTTTAATATCCAATTCACTTCTTATTTTGTTTATGAAAGTGCAAATTAGTTAGTCACTCATTTTTTTCATTTTACTTTGTATTCGGGGTTAGAATGAGTCTTAGCTCTTAAAGTTTTTGGTAATTTGCTATTTGTGATTAATAAAATTAAAAATTTAATAAAAATAAAAATAATAAAAAAAGTTAAAAGGGACCATAATACAAATGACTAAATGGAATATGAAACATGGGTTTTAGAAGAATTAATCTTAAAACACGTTTGTTATTAATCTTGTATATTTACTTCATTTTAGTATGAAATAATTGAACGGAATTACGGGTGATGGTGGTGATGTCGAGTGCAAGATAACCTGAAAATAAGAAATAGAAAACACTACGTTAGACAGAGCCAGGGGGATGCCTTCGAGAACCGCTTCCGGTGTGAGAATCAATCATGGTGATTATATTATTGAATTATTGAGATACAGAAGATGATATTTCATGGGTTAAGTTAGGTTTCATACCTCTGTGATGGCTTCTCTATTTATAGGCAATATCACTGAGGTGTAAGGAGGCAATTATGGAGGTCATGGAAGAAATCATGGGTGGTAGTTACAAAGATCATGGCTATTGACCAGGTCATATTTGACCAACTCCATTTGACCAATTATGTTTGACCAGCTCGATCATACCCACTTAATAGGCAGAGAGACTGTGACCTTTAGGCTTCGAACAAGGCTTCGACCTTGACAGAGGTCCAAACTCGACATAGGTTAGACTTTGAGAGTGTTTTGGGTCAAGGTTGGCGGATTCCCCACGGTAGCCATTGCGAATGACTTTACGCCAACATTTGAGTCCATAATGTATAATTATGTCACAAATCGTATTTTCAGGTCATTATTCAACTTTGAGTATTACTTTTCATTTCCGAAAAAGTTACTATTCATTATCGTAGTTTGCATTATTCATCATATTCCGAAAAATGTGATTTTTCGAGTATTATTTACGCGTAATGTGAGAGTTAGATCGTGTATAGAGAAACATCATTTGGTGCACTACATATAGACTAGAGTTAGCCTACAGAATGCCAGTATCATCATATTCATTTGAGGTCATGCATGTGTTTGCATTTCAATTTGTTTCTTATATAAATAAACGCTTTACACAATTTTTGTGCATGAACTATATACCCGATATTCCCAACAATGATTCTAATATATTTTTACACTCATTACAATATTTTTAGAGTTCAAGAATTATTTTACTTCGTATTTCTAATTCATTTATTATTGTATACTTCTTAAATATATATATTTGCGATAATTTAAGTAATTACGAAACGATAATTAATTAAACTACCAATACTTATACAAATTACATTTTTATAAGTTTTATAACTTCATTACACTCTATTTTGTTCCGCTAAAATTTATTTCTAGTTAACTCGATACTTAAATAATAAATATCTAAGCTATACTCATCCTAAATCTAGATATTTAGAGACAACTAGACACAAACATTTAAGGCACACCACATCTCTTCATTTCTTTTCTTTTTTTAGGTGATTTGCACATTCCATAAAATGATTGGGACACTCTAATTTGTTGGGTTTAGACATTTATACCTTCACAGTTATTTTTATATTTTCACCCATATAAGGTTATAAATGTTTAAACACAATGAATTGGAATGTCCCAATCATTTAATAGAGTGTGCAAATTATTTTTTTTGGGTCGACAGCCGCCCCCCCCCCCCCCCCCCAATCCCTTTTTTTCTTGCTTGACCAATTTTTCAAGATTATGTCCTTATGATATCTTTTATATAATATTAAATGTAGTTTAATTTATATATATGTAATAACTAATTTCTTTTGTATCTCATTTGTAACTTATCAAAAACCATCATATACTCTCTCTACTCTTATATTGATAGGCCAAGGAGAAAAACAAGAGAAGAAATTCGGTTTTCGATTATTTCAAGTAGTTTACGATCATTTATGGGTTTTATATTAACTTCATATCGATTTGGAGTAACCATTGGGGATTTCTAAATCTTTTCAAAAACTCATCAATATCAAGTAAGTATAAAATAATTTTTATACATTTCATTATATATTTTAAACATTTATTAAGCATGTTTATGCATTTCTTAAGTTTCAAATCTTCATTTAAACTCATTTAATTACATATATCACCCATGGTCATGTTTGAAATTTTTTATGATGAAATCAAGTTAATATAAGTCTTGTAAAATTATTGGATAAGAAGAATGAGTATAATCGAGCCTTGAAATATTTTTACTTTGATTTATGAAATCTATTGTTATAAAGGTGTTTATATAAAACTATAGTTACTATCACTAGATTTTTAGTCATTTATTCTAGATCTATATTTTTGTTATGTTATTATGGCCATTTTGGAACTATATTTGTTGTTGAAAAATTGGTGGAAGTAATTAGTGTGGAAAACTAGAAGGGGGGGGGGGGGGTTGAATAGTTTTGCCGATTAAAACTTCGTTTTAAAGTATTTAGATCGACTTATGTCAATCCATTTAGATCGTGTGTTGAATATTGATAGATAGACATATACATAAATAATGCAAAGACATAAAGAGTAAAGGGACACAAAACCACGACACAAGTATTTATAGTGGTTCGGCTACAAGGACTCCTTCATTGCCCTACTCCACTCCCCGAGTACCCAACTCGAGAGTTTCTAAGCACTACACAACACAAGCTCATTAATATGGTGGAGAAACCTTCATAACGTCGCCTACACTTTATCCAGTACAAGGCTAGACACCGAGTTCTTCCACCAGGTAGAACCAAACTTATCATAACGTCGCCTAAACTTTATCCGGTACAAGGCTTGATACCGACTTCCATTACAAAGGAGAAACTATTACCAAACACAACAAACCAAAAGAGACAAACTCCTTTTTACAACACTTAAAAGGATATCAATACCCTTTAACCCAAACTACACAAATATACATCGACGCCCCATATCGAATGTACACTTTCGGCACTTATACACCAATGCCTTCAACTTGACACACTAATAGAGGGAGAGAAAAACTATCAACAAGATGCACTTCAGTGGTCTTGATGATGACGAAGCTTAGCAACTCATGACCTTGAGCTTGCACGTCTTCAAGAGGTTGTGATCTCGCCTTTAAGAGGAACCTAGAGAATCACACAAAGAGAAAACTACATAGAATGATCTTTTGGATCTGAGGTTAGAGAGGTTAGAACATAGAGAGAAGATATATCTAAAACTGGTTGTGAGCAAGAGAGAAACGACTCACTAATTATAGGAAAACTACCTACAGTTTCCTCGGATCTGGCAGATCCCTTACCCAAAGGATCCGGCCAGTGCAATCTAAGGGATCCGGCAGCTGGCTAGTCCAGATTTTGGGTTGCAAACCGGGTTATGGGTTATGGACCATGGCTTATGGACTTTGAATCATGGATACCCTATAAGATACATTGTACCTAGTTAATGGGTCATGGGTCATGCACTTTGGGTTATGGATCATGATAGCATGTTATGATAATTTTATATGTTTAGTAGAAGTTTGTTAGTAACCAAAATTTTTAAAACCTAAGACTTCATGAAATAGATAGTCTTATTGTGTGTAAATTCTACACCAAAAATATACAGGCATTCATTCGCCTGTTGACAGAGGGTTGCGACCCACTCCATCTTTGCCCATAAGATTTCGAACGAAGACCTTTGGAAAGTTAATGTGAAGTATATTGGATGTTTAATAATTCATAAGGCTTAAATATACCTTATATCATCCCTTCGATGTTGAAACTTATAAACGACTTGGCTAAACAAATCCTTGTTGTAAAAAATGAAACAAGAAATTTGTGAGAAATGTGTTATATCATTAATTTGGTAGGAAGGATTACATCATTGAAATGAAAACTTAAGTACCTACACTTAATGTTTTTTTCCCGAATGAGAAAGAATATAAACATTGACTTGAAATAAAGTAAGTTTTACAACTATATTAATGGAATGAGGTTATGTAATTATACTTGCAAAGTCAAGGATCTGTAATTATGTCGACAGAGACACTTACGAATTAGAGGATACGTTATGTAGTTGTGCCGACAGAGACTTATGTCAGTAAATGTGAGGATCAATCATCTCGAAATATATAATAATGGTATAGAAAGTTACACGAGAAAGTTTGTTACTATATAGTAAGCAAATGTGAGTCTATGTCATCTCGACAGAGCTTGTGTGAAATGCCTTGTCAAAAGAGGCTTTTTCTACAATGGATTTATCGTCACGGGTGACATGGTAAAGCTTGGTAGAAAGTTACTTAAGACTTATTCACTAACATCATGTATTCAATATGCATGGGTTGTGTTTTATGATAAAATCAACATTAAAGCCCTAACAGAGGTTATAGGAACATAAAGTATCCTCTGTCAATGTTGTACGATCCCCTAGGATCACTGTTTCATAAGAAGATATTCATTAAAAGATGGTTTATAGTGCTCTTAATAAACATCAAAAGTCACATATGTAGAGAACCTATATTCTAGTGAAACTGAGGCAATATAGTGTATTAGTTTCGTAGAAAACATATCAGATTGACAAAGGGTATCCTTTGTCGTTATTGTACAGTCTATGTTCACCTTGTGGTAAAAATTTTGGGAAGGAAAGTTATGGCCCTACTTGAGTGTACCATCATGTGTCCCAATTCCTTAAATGAACCCTTACGAAGGTTGCAATGGAGGCTGCCACGGAAACTGGAACAGAGGGCTGCTGATTTTGAGCCTTCTTCTTAGGAAAACCCCTGACAGAGACTGCAATTGGTATCAGAGCCAAGGTTATAGAGAACTAGGCGCAAATAAATCCTAAACTATAACCGCTTTTACAAAAAACTTTACCTATGACCAAACACATGCCAAACACATGCCAGCCTGCCTTGCTAACTATTTTACTTTACATAATTTCATATTATGCTCACTATTTACTTGCTGTTTATTTAACGCAACCTTGTGTCATACTCTGCTACATGCTAAACTATATTTACTTGACACATACTAGTTTAAAGTATTTATTATATACTTACAACATATACCGATTTTGTCACAGACTATGTCTTACCCCGCTCACTCATACTCACATATACTAGATTGTGATAATCCCCCTATATACTGGCTTATGACCTCAAAGTTATGCCTTCCTTTACATGAAATTTTCATGCACCCTCGAGTTTGAATACTCGCCAAGATTTACCTGAACTTATTGTTCAACTTCGAGTTTGAACACTCGACTCATTCTATGTGAACTTATTAACTGACCTCGAGTTTGGTCACTCATCTTAATTTTTCAAAACAATTTTTAAAAGCATTGGAACATACTATTAGTATAACTGAGTTGAGCATTTCAAAATTCATTAAACCTCGGTGGAATATAGACTGTTAGGATTTAGAAAATCCAGTTGTTAAAGTGTCGGTCACCTCAAGTATATGTAATCGTTAGAAAGCTCGTAGTCGTAGTTATTTAATGTTAGTTAGTATTTAGTTAAGTAACACCGTGAAGGACGGACGGGTCTTTACCCACTGTATTCCTGATCCACAACCCGTAGGAGGCGTTTTATGTATGATACTATAAATACCCTCTACCTCCCAAGGTAGAGGGTTGGAGCTCATAATAAGATTTTTCTTTCTCTCACTAAGCTTCCAAACCTCTTAACTTTCTCTCTCTAAACCCCAAGCCATACGCCCCATTTAAGCTATGGTTTGATCTGTTTGTGAAATTCAATATGTTACAATTGGTATCAAGAGCCATAGTTTGATCACTCATCTTTCATGTTCTTGGTTTTAGTGGATTTCATAAGGTTTTTGGGGTTAAAAGTGTTTAGAAGAGTTTGAATCATTTGGATCATTTCTAGTGTTAAAGTTTGGATTTTGATTGTACTTTTGTGTTTTGAATCATCATATGTTCTTAGGTTTTGAATTGGAAGGCTTGAATCATCGTGGTTAGGTTGTTTTTGGATTGTAAAGTGGTTGTTTTTGAAAGTTGTACTAAGCGAGTTGAGTCTCGTATAACCTTTCTTCGAAGCGAGTTGGGGTGTTGCTTGAAGCGAGTTGCCATCTTTACGAGTTGTTACTTAAGCGAGTTGTCGCCTAAGCTAGTTTCTTTGAAAGCGAGTTGTCTCTTAAGTGACTTGTGTTCTTGTGTTCTATGCCAGTTGTGCTCTAAGCGAGTTGGTTTATGCGACTTGGCTATTAAGCGAGTTGTCTCTTTATGCGACTTGTGTTCTATGCGACTTGTCTTTTAAGCGAGTTGACCTCAAAGCGAGTTGGTTAGGGTGCGACTTGTCAAGTTCACTACTTGTCTATCAAGACTTGTCACTTCTTCGTGCTACATTTTACGGTTGTTCTTTGATTTTGTAAAATCCCGTGAAAGAGTCAATTTCCCGGTTTAATCAAAGAATAGTAAAATTCCGTAGAATCTGTAACCATGTCTAACAACGTGCCTACAATCATCTCTTCTGTTGCTGAGGATGTTCAAGCAGCAGGATCAGATACTCGTCCTCCTATGCTTGACAGAACTGATTATGACTCATGGGCTCAACGAATTAGGTTGTACTGTTTGGGAAAGGAAAATGGGGTTAACATTCTCAAATCAATTGATGAAGGACCTTATCAGATTGATACTACCAGATACATACTTGAAACTGCTGCGAATGGTTCAGTGATCTTAGGTTTGGACAGACCAAAGACATATGATGAGCTCAATGATAAGGAGAAAAAGAGATACGATGTTGATATTAGGGCTTCAAACATTATACTTAAGGGTCTACCAAAAGACATCTACAAGTTAATCAATCACAAAACTGAAGCCAAGGCAGTTTGGGACAATGTTAAGATGCTTCTCTCTGGTTCTGAATTGACCAAAGAAGACATGGAATCTCAATTGTATGATGATTTTGAGAACTTTAAGATGAACCCTGGAGAAAGTGTCACTGAATACTAT
Organism: Chrysanthemum seticuspe; assembly: GCA_019973895.1. Lineage (NCBI taxonomy): Eukaryota > Viridiplantae > Streptophyta > Magnoliopsida > Asterales > Asteraceae > Chrysanthemum > Chrysanthemum seticuspe. The sequence goes on along the minus strand of BPTQ01000002.1, from coordinate 29,260,739 downwards.
GTGAGGTTCCACAAACTTGTGAATGATATGAGGAATATCAAAATGACCATGCCAAATATTCAGCTCAATTCAAAGTTTGTGAACAACATGAATCCCGAATGGCACAAATTTGTCACCTCAGTCAAGCTAACCAAATGATTAATGCACACCAACTATGAGCAATTGTATGCCTTCCTACTTCAGAATGAGAAGCATGCTATGTGTTAATACAAATAAGCCGTAAAAACGTTTATTTATATTTTACGATCTTCTAATGTTTTGTCGATAACAAAAGTAAGATCATTTTAAGGAAACAAATAAAATACGTAAATGGTTTGAACTAATAGTTTTCTAACACACTTACGCTTTCACATAAAACACTAAAACTAGTATAAGTGATTTTATGCTTTAGATATACATATGTACAACAACTAGTGTTTACATATTGGGATAACATATACTTAACTAAGTATACACTAAAATGGGTAAAAACAAGTATATACTAAAATGGGTAAAAAACAAGTATATACTAAATAGGTAAAAACTAGCAAATGGTTTTGACCCATAACCCATGGTTTTATTTATACCACTTAACCAAGTTCATTGTATCCTTAAGATACATTGTATCTAGAAAGAAAATCATGGATCAACCCATAACCCATGACCCATGACCCATAACCAAAAATACCCATGGGCAAAGAGGAGCGTTCCACGGATCCCTGGCTTTGTGCTAGCCGGATCCCAAGTGGAAGGGATCCGTGGGATCCGGGGAAACAGTAGGATTTTTCCTCTATAAATAGTGAGCCATTTCTTCATTATTTCTCACCTCTTTCCAATACACTTTCTCCCCCTGAGTTAAATCTCACTAACCTTAGATCTAAGAGATCTATGTTTGTAGTTTTGTTTTTGTGTGATCTTCTAGGTTCCTCTTAAAGGCAAGATCACCACCTTTGAAGTCAAGCAAGCTCAAGTTCATGAGTTTCCATGCTTCCTCATCATCAAGGCTATTGAAGTCCTCTTGTTGATGATCTCTCTCTTTCTTCAAAGAAGTGTAATGTTGAAGACATTAGTGAAAGATGTCTCAAGTGTCAAGACGAAGATATTAGTGAAGGGTATCTATCGTCTATAGGATAAGCACTTGTGAAAGGTGCTTAGAAGTCAAGATTTGAAGCATTAGTAAAGGGTGCTTCGAAGTAAAGACACAAGACATTAGTGAAAGGTGTCTTGTAGATCTAGTCAAAGGCATTAGTGAAAGGTGCCTTAGATGTACATTCGATATGGTGTGTTTCGATGTACTAGATAGACTAGCATTAGATCCAAGGATATTGATGTCCTTGATGATGTTGTAAAGGAGTAGATCTCTTTTGGGATTAGTCGTTGGTGTAGTGTGGTAGTAGTTCCTCCATTGCAATGGAACGAGGTGCTTATCCTAGTACCTAATAAAGGGTAGGCGACGTTGTGAAGGTGTAGTTCACCTAAGGTGTGAAAGAACTCGGTGGTTAGCCTAGCACCGTATAAAGGGTAGGCAATGTTGTGTTAGGTGTGGTTCGCCTTGGTGTGAAAGAACTCGGTATTTAGCTTTGTATCGGAAAAAGGTTAAGCGACGTTGTGAAGGCTTCTCCGCCATAAGGAGATTGGTGTAGTGTTTACAAACTCTCGATTAGGTGACTCGGGGAGTGGAGTAGGGCAAGGAAGGTGTCCTTGTAGCCGAACCACTATAAATACTCGTGTTGTGGTTTTGTGCTTCTTACTCTTATCTTTTCATTACATATCTTTATATGCTTGTTTATCAACATCCAACATACACAACCAAATAGATTGACATAAGTCGATCTAAATAGTTTAAAAGGAAGTTTTAATTGGTAAAACTATTCAACCCCCCCCTTCTAGTTTTCCACAATTGGCATCAGAGCTTCGTTATCAAGTTTCTTGAAGTATATTGTACTTTAAAAACTTGATACGATCCATGGTTAATTGAAAACTACAAAGACAGTTTTTCATAAAAACAAACACCATGTCTTTTAAAACTATATGTTTGGATGTTGATTTGATATCAACATTTTTCTTATTTTTTTTTTAATTTCACTAATCTTCCTTGTCATGTTGATTAGTCAAAGCTCATACCCACCAAGCTTTAGGAGTCGCTTGGTAACAAGAATACCTTCCTTAAGAAGGTATCTTAAACGCAAAGGAGCGGGAATAGTCTAAGTGACATTTGCTGTGTCATTTGTAAAGACATTTCTAAGTGCGCTAAAGGTATGATTTTCTTTTTACTTTGCTTGATAATTAAGTATACCTAGTTAGGTATTTATATGATTATATTTTGTGCATATTACATGTTTTACTTGAAGCTTCATTAGGAAGCCTTTTTCTCACATACGTGTTTTATTTCTCATATAAAATCGTGGTATATAAAACTTATGTTTTGCTTCTTTTAATCCAATAAAACAAAACACGAATTTCAAAACTTCCTCCTTCCCCATAAAAACTCCCACCGTCGACCACTTTATCAAACCCTCACTTTTTCAAATCTTCCAATTTCAAAAATTCTCTCTCATTCAAAAACTTCATCTTCCTCCTCATTCCATCTCAATCGAAATCAAGAAGATCCGTCATCAACATGGTTTACATCGCACTCGTGCTCATCGCCCTAACACTCATCGCACTTGTGTTCCCTATGATGAAGTTCACATACGGAGACATTTACTTTGTGTTGTTAATCTATATTGGGGTCATATACCCAATCCTTTGTATCATCCTTAGTATTGAAATGCAATATTATTAATAATCTAGTTTATCTAGGTTGTTATTGTTATAATGTGTTTTTCATATCTTTTGATTTATATGATTTATATTCTTTCATGATACATTAGAAGTCATGTATGCATGCTAAAAGAAAATGTAGGATAAAACATATTTCGTGGTATAAAAACTGTAAAACCTTTGTTCTTATCAAATCTGTGTCTGTTACTACAGATCCACGGATCCCGGAAGATATACTAGCCGGATCCCTTTGATAAAGGAACCGTGGGATCCGTCCTACTGGAAAACAGTTTTCATGCAAGATTAAAAACCACTATCTTTCTAAAAGTAATAATCCACTAGAATTTCAAAACCATGCGTTAGTTAAGTGTTAAATACCATTGTTAATAAAATATAGTAAAAACATTAGATTATCATAGGTTGGTCACAAACATGTTCTTTCTTTAACCTATCATTTCTATAGGTTTAATTATGACGCATGAATATGAGTTTGATTTTTCACTCACTAGCGTCTACACTCCGAACATCTCTCTTGAGCCCAACACACCTGGCAATCGTGTCCGTGGATTCAATAATCTCGAAAACCGTCACTTCCATGAAGGACGTATTGTAGACACCTCTCTACAATTTGAAGAAGGTATTAATACCTCCTTCCGAGCCATAGGACTAGAATGTCTTCTTGAAATCAACGAGAAGATATGTCCAAGGTTCATAATGGAATTCTTCCGTCAAGTTGAACTCGTTCATAATGAGGATCGCTTTTTATCTCTTTGGTTTTATATCAAAAACCAAAAGTTCACCTTAACCCTTGGGCATTTTGCTCACATCCTCCGGATTCTAAATCATGGACAATGTGCCTTCACCAAAGATTGGTCTCTTGATTCTCTCTTCAACTTTTGTGAAGAAAATAGTCCATATTGTTCACACATACCCTCTCCGGAAGATTTAAATCGCATAATATGCAAACCTCGACCATATTACTCCAATCCAAACATTATCCATACACGGGATATCCGAGAAGAGTACAAGCCTCTTGTTCTCATTCTACGTGAAAATGTTTGGAGTCTTAGGGGAAATCAAGATATTCTTCCCGCTTGTTGTGCTCACATGTTGTACTGTTTGCTAACACAACAACCATACAATCTCGCCTACTTCTTCGCAAGGCGAATTGCAAATCTTCAAGGCTCCAAGAATAAACTCATCCCTTATGGAATGTTCTTGACACGCCTCTATCACAATGTTATGCACTTCCATCCTCAATTTCAAAGTCCGTTGTACGTACTTGTAAACAAGATGATGGAACCGCTAAACATATCTCTCATAAAGACTTTTTTCGTTCTTGACTCAACCAATACCCATCAATCACATAATGATCCTCTTAGCGAAGACACTCAAGGAACCTAGAATAGTCAAATAGGATCAGTTCTACTCTACTCGTTATTTATCAATGTAATTCTATCTTACATTTGATATCTTAGTTTTAGAACTCCTTTAAACAAAATTTGGAATATAATGCATTGTCAAGATCATTGCATACCTTTAGTAAAGGTTCTGTCTAGCAGATAGACGGATCCCAAATGTTGTACTAAACGAATCCCTACATCTAGGGAACCGTGGGATCCGACAAACAAAAAATGCAATTGCAAGCATTGTATGTAAAACACAATCCTAAGTCACAACCTCATCTCTAGGATCATTTAGCTTTAATTGACATCTTTAGTGTCATCCTTGCTCATTCATTGGTATTCATGAAAGTCCCAAATCCTTCCATAAAGACAATCATTAGCTACATCACTCACCACCTTCAAGTACTTAAGCACCCCTTCATTTAAGACACTTAGGAAGACTGAAACACTCAAGATGTTATATGTCTTAGACTTTAGAAACATCATTTCCACTCTCTCATAGCTGCTGATAGCCGGATCCCTAGGATTAGCTTAGACGGATCCCTCTGATAAAGGAACCGTGGGATCCGGATGACAGTATAGGTCAAATCTTGCTAAAACAATTATTTCAACTTATCTTCCTAACTCAAACACTCTATCTCATCTTAAATGAGTTCCTAGATTAGTCCAACCTCTGAAGTTGACTCTTGTGCATGTCAATCATCACATTCCAATGAATCCTAGTGGCTTTAAGCTTAAATGCACTTGCCAAATCTCTTGGTTTATAAACCACCTTGTTAGGACATCCATAGTCATCACTCTCACTCTAACTTTCAGCTCTTGAAATCATTTCATCATGAGAAAAACACCAAGTAGTAACTTATCTACCAAAGAACAACCTATGAAAAAGGCTCGTGTTATACACGAAATCTCCTCAACCGAATCATCTCTCGTCAAACCAACAAATGAGAGAATTCTTCATCATCCAATCAAACCAATTCCTAAAAGGATAGTACCCACAAAACTACCTATGCCTAACACCACCATACCTCCTAGGCCAAACAATATCATCTCCACTAAACCATCACCATTGGTTCCTAGAAATATTTCATTTACTTCACCACTATCATCACCACACCTCTACAATTTAGAGGACTTACCTCCTAGGCCATCTCATCCGCTTCCGCCGACAACATTCTCCTCATTAGGAGGAATAATGGTTCAAAATCAAGGTGTTGAGTCAACACTTGCTCCGGCTTCCTTTTCGCCGTCTCCATCATATAATCCTATTTGGATTATGAGAAATCATCAAAGTCAACCACCCGACCATATGGAAGTTGACACTTCTTTACCACCACCATCATTCTTGGTCGAGGCATTCTCAAATGCACCTCCACCAATCCCTTCATCGTTTGAAGCTCCACAAGCCGATTCACTTGATCCTTCGCATCAAGCCTTTTCATTTCATCCACCACCACTACCTAGCCATGACAAAGATTGCTATCATTGTCAACATGTTGAAAGTTTGATACATGAAGTACGAGAAGACCAAAGTTTCATGTTCTATCATCTCCTCGAACGTTTCGACGAGATCAAACCTAAACAAAACTTGAGCTAGAAGAAGTTTAGTGGTGTCCTAGCATCAAGCGTTAGTTGGTCTAGAAATTCCTAGTCATGCACTGTCTGTTTTCTTATTTTTAGAGTCATGTATATCATAACTCTTGTTTTATTAAATGGAATTACATGCTACTTGTTATTTTTTTTGCATATGTATTCATATCTCATTTATGTGATAACATTACTTGTTATATCATCTTTGCTGATTTTAGTCATTAGCCAGACGGATCCATCATAATTGCCTAGACGGATCCCTACTAGGAGGGAACCGTGGGATCCGTGAAGTCAGAAAGTTTTTTTTTAAATCACATTTGCAGGAAATTGTGAATTATACTTGTTTTCTAACCCTTGTTTTGCAGTTATTCAATTAACACATAAAGAATTTGACATCCTAAAGCTAGGGGGAGCTTGGTGTCAAAACAATACGTTGCAATATTACCTGCAACCTTTGATTTTAATTTCATGACTTCTCGTTGAAAATATTGCAATCATCTAGGGGGAGCACACCCGTCACATAGACGTAATCTTTTGCATAAGTTAGTTGCAAATGAACTAGATTAAAATTAGTTTCTTGACGCCCTTACTTAGGGATGGACTCGTCAAGGGGGAGTAACGACGAGATCCTTTCCCGTTACTTGCTCTCTATTTTATTTTCCTTTCACATGTTTTTCTTAAAAACGATGTGTTGCTTTCTTTCAAACATTTTTTGTTTCGACAAAAAAGGGGAGAAGAAAGTAAAAACTACAAATTCAAACTTTTACGAATTTTAGCTTTTCCTTAAAATAATCTTATATTTTGTCATCAACAAAAAGGGGGAGATTGTTAATACAAATAAGCCGTAAAAACGTTTATTTATATTTTACGATCTTCTAATGTTTTGTCGATAACAAAAGTAAGATCATTTTAACGAAACAAATAAAATACGTAAATGGTTTGAACTAATAGTTTTCTAACACACTTACGCTTTCACATAAAACACTAAAACTAGTATAAGTGATTTTATGCTTAGATATACATATGTACAACAACTAGTGTTTACATATTGGGATAACATATACTTAACTAAGTATACACTAAAATGGGTAAAAACAAGTATATACTAAAATGGGTAAAAAACAAGTATATACTAAATAGGTAAAAACTAGCAAATGGTTTTGACCCATAGCCCATGGTTTTATTTATACCACTTAACCAAGTTCATTGTATCCTTAAGATACATTGTATCTAGAAAGAAAACCATGGATCAACCCATAACCCATGACCCATGACCCATAACCAAAAATACCCATGGGCAAAGAGGAGCGTTCCACGGATCCCTGGCTTTGTGCTAGCCGGATCCTAAGTGGAAGGGATCCGTGGGATCCGGGGAAACAGTAGGATTTTTCCTCTATAAATAGTGAGCCATTTCTTAATTATTTCTCACCTCTTTCCAATACACTTTCTCCCCCTGAGTTAAATCTCACTAACCTTAGATCCAAGAGATCTATGTTTGTAGTTTTATTTTTGTGTGATCTTCTAGGTTCCTCTTAAAGGCAAGATCACCACCTTTGAAGTCAAGCAAGCTCAAGTTCATGAGTTTCCATGCTTCCTCATCATCAAGGCTATTGAAGTCCTCTTGTTGATGATCTTTCTCTTTCTTCAAAGAAGTGTAATGTTGAAGACATTAGTGAAAGATGTCTCAAGTGTCAAGACGAAGATATTAGTGAAGGGTATCTATCGTCTATAGGATAAGCACTTGTGAAAGGTGCTTAGAAGTCAAGACTTGAAGCATTAGTGAAGGGTGCTTCGAAGTAAAGACACAAGACATTAGTGAAAGGTGTCTTGTAGATCTAGTCAAAGGCATTAGTGAAAGGTGCCTTAGATGTACATTCGATATGGTGTGTTTCGATGTACTAGATAGACTAGCATTAGATCCAAGGATATTGATGTCCTTGATGATGTTGTAAAGGAGTAGATCTCCTTTGGGATTAGTCGTTAGTGTCGTGTGGTAGTAGTTCCTCCATTGCAATGGAACTAGGTGCTTAGCCTAGTACCTAATAAAGGGTAGGCGACATTGTGAAGGTGTAGTTCACCTAAGGTGTGAAAGAACTCGGTGTTTGGCCTAGCACCGTATAAAGGGTAGGCGACGTTGTGTTAGGTGTGGTTCGCCTTGGTGTGAAAGAACTCGGTATTTAGCTTTGTACCGGAAAAAGGTTAAGCGACGTTGTGAAGGCTTCTCCGCCATAAGGAGATTGGTGTATTGTTTACAAACTCTCGAGTAGGTGACTCGGGGAGTGGAGTAGGGCAAGGAAGGTGTCCTTGTAGCCGAACCACTATAAATACTCGTGTTGTGGTTTTGTGCTTCTTACTCTTATCTTTTCATTATATATCTTTATATGCTTGTTTATCAACATCCAACACACACAACCAAATAGATTGACATAAGTCGATCTAAATAGTTTAAAAGGAAGTTTTAATTGGTAAAACTATTCAACCCCCCTTCTAGTTTTCCACACTATGTTTGAACGAATGATTCTTGAAAAGTTCAAATCTAATCATGGAGAGGCAAGCTCATCAAATGACTCAACAACATTCTACACAAATATAGGAATTACCACCAAAGCTTCTCAAGTCATACCAACGGGTAACGGTAACCACAAGCTCATTCCAGATCCAGCATATAAGCCTCCAGACTCAAACACAATCATGGAACATTTCATCAATCAACTGGCTCTTATGGTTAAACAAAATCTGAACCTCACTCCACACACTAACAATGATATCTGAACTGCATCCAATCTACAGAATCATGCTATTGTCAGAGATGGTAAGATCATGGTGCAACCAGTGCAAGGAAGACAGTATGAACAAGGAAAAGGTGGAGTAGGTGGAGGGTATGTGGCTAATCAGAATCGTGGAAGGAATGCAAATCAAGGACAAGGAAAGCCAATCAAGTGCTACAACTGTGGTGGTGAAGGACATATTGCAAGGAACTGCACATCTCCAAAACACCCTCAAAATGCAGAGTATTTCAGGGACAAGATGTTGCTGGTGCAAGCTCAGGACAATGGAGCAGTTTTGAATAAAAAAGAGTTGCTGTTTCTAGCTGAGGGAAATGCCAAAACATATGATGCTGATGTGGATGAGCAGCCAATTCAGGAAATAGGTCACAATCATCAAAATGCCTTTCAAGTTGCTGACTGTGATGCATTTGACTTTGATGTCGATGATGAACCTACTGCCCAAACAATCTTCATGGCTAGCATTTCACCAATGGTCTCTCCAAAGGCCTCATCACCACGACAGGCTGGTCCATCCAAAGATTCAATCATTTCTGAGGTATTAAAACTATACGATGATGTTGATGAGCAAAAGATACATAAAAAAGTACAATCACATGAAACTAATGAATCAGATATAGATAATGTGGGTAATAGTAATATTGTCCCATATGATCAATATGTGATACAAAGTGAAAGTGAGATCGTACCAAGTTATGCATCTTCTGCAGTCAATGATGACTATGTTTTTTATGAATACACTGCATGTGCCCCTGATGATTCTGTTATCTCCGAACTGAATGCCTATAAAGAACAAGTTGCCATTTATGAACAACGTGCTAAGTTTGAGCTAACTACCCGTGAGCAGGAAATGGATGACCAAATGCGTACAATTATTAGAAAAAGTAATTTTAGAGAAGAAATGTTAAAACAAGAGTTAAACTCCTTACAAGAAAAACTTATTAAAACTGTTAATCAAAAGCAAGAACTTCAAGAAAAGGTCAAAGTGCTTAAACATGAATTTAATGCTAAGGAATCAAATCTTTTGAATGACTTTTCCAACCTAAAAACTTTGAAAAACAAACTTGAAAACAAACTGTACATACAAGGGAACACCATTCAGACTGCTCACATGATCACTAAGCATAGAGTCTTAAGCGATAAACATAGCATCCCCTTTATAGAGGTACCCAATCCCGAGTATGGAAAAGTTGCTATATCAGCTCAAAAAGGTAATCTATGATGGAAATGAGATTCTTAAGCCCAGAAAAAAGCCCACTTGTGCTGAATGCACTGAGGAAGATAGAAAATTAGAAGAAGTCTCTAGAAAAAAATTGGATGATAAGCTTAAGAATCCCTTGTGCATAAAAGAGAATATCACTTTTAAAACACCAAATTACTCTAAGGAAAACTGGATTGCCTTCAATAAGTTTAGACCTCAAACTCAATTAACCCTAGAACAAGTTTTTTGGAAAAAAGACATGGACACGCAAAAAGCAAATGTACTTGTTGAAACAAACACTCCCCTTAGGAAAGTGCATCCAGCTACTGTGTATCCTCCAAATACACCAATGCATTTAGTTCCTAGAACTCTTCCCACTAAGAGCAAAACCTTAATCAGCCTGTATGTTGTTTATCAACTATTCGTTGATTTTGAGAAGACATGTAAGAAGAGAATCACACCTACAGGGATAACTGAAGGGGAAAGGGGTTTTGAGCTAACTAAAGAATGCTATTTAACTGAGGTCATGCCTTTCATTAAACAATTAAAAAATCAATTTGAGAGTCTTCAAAAGGGGATAGACTCAGAGATTAAAGAAATGGAAAAAGAATTTGATGCAATGATAGTTGAGGTCAATAATTATGAACAGGAACTTAAATATAATGAAATTGAAAGAAAGAATATGCATATCTTAAATGAGAACTTGATTTCGAGTTGTGTTGCTCAAGATGTGTTTTATACTGTTACTAAGTATTCTATTACTGCTTCTCAATTTCATGAAATGTCTGTTGCTTTGAAAGTTTCCCATGATCGTGTCATTGAGCTTGAAAACAAAAACTCAAAACTAATTGAGAAAATTGACCAGGATGATCACGATAATTTGGTAAAACATTTTTCTAAGCTGGAAGTTGAACATTTTGATTTGCAACTAAAATATCAACATCTCAAAGAAAGTCTTAAAACCTCAAACATCAAGATATCCTTGGATGTTCCAGAGTTTGATGTAGTTTTTGAAATAAACAAACGTGACGAACAGATTCAAGCTCACTGTAACACGATCAGAAAGTTGAAAACCTAAATTTCACAATTAAAGGGTGAAAAGAACAATGTGACTGGCTCCCAAATGCCTCCTGCTTTAGATTCTCAATTTTCTCAAAACTGTCATCTTAAAAATATCATTAACGTATTACAACAAGAAAATGAGAGTTTTCTAGAAGAAAATGAAAATGTCAAACGACACTTCAAAGAGTCATACGATTCAATGAAAGTCACTCGTAATAAGAACAATGAAAAAATAACTTCGTTACAAAAGGAAATTGAGAATCTGAAGAGTCAGGTAAAAGGGAAAATGCCACTTGTCTTTAATGAAAATGTTGCATCAAACGCATCTGCAGATTCTAAATACACTGTGACTGTTAAATACATTCCTCCTCATCTTAGAAGTAAAGAACTTATGTTTCATAACTATTTCTGTCACCTTAAGGATAGTCTAGAATGTCTCCGTAAGATTGTAGAAGAGGATCGCATAAAGAACCCACTTGATAGTGAAATTAGGTATGCTTGCTTATATGCCAAACAATCTCAGGAGCTGTTAGAATGTTTAAGAGCAACATGCCCTAAATCCTTATGTGAGAAAGATAAAGCTGTGATGCCTTGTTCTATGCCTAGTGCTAAGCTTGGTTTAAAAATGCGCGCATTATTACGCAAATTGCACGCATCATTGCATTGCATTTGGAATTTCGCATCATGACACCTAATGCGAGGCCATTCCAGATTGCATTCGCAATTGACCGCAATTTATCGCATTTGTGTAATGCTTGCAATAGTCGCAATTAGTGCAATTTGGAATTTAGGCTGATTTAAATAGCCCAACAATTTTAATAAGGACCTTAGTAAATGACGTCCATAAAAATACACATTGACAACCATAGTCCTTACCCTACATCTAAATTACCCCATTTTTATTTCGTTTAAGCTCCTGGTGGTGCGACTGATTCTACAAAGCGAGTAATTCTTTTATTTACTTTAATGCATAATCGAATAGTTTTCTTCTTTCTGTTGTGTGATTCAAGTTGTAAAACTCATATGATCTTCTTTGATTATAATAATCACATATGTTATTTTATTAGGTACAAAGTGAGTTAATTTATTTGATTCAACGCTAGAACACATATATTGTTCAACTATGACTAAACTTTATAATGCTAACTTTTACTATTGATTTAATTATGAGTAAATTATGATTCTTTGTTACTCATATAACTTGTATCTTGTAAGTATACTTTTGATATATTTTAACATCATGTCATCATCTAATTTTGAATATGTTAGTGATTTATTTATCAGTTTGTTGCATTTACTTGGTACTTGGTAAAAATATAATGTTTATAAATATTGTTTTTACTTTTTTTAATACTAAACGCATCACGTCTAAATTGCGCTCGCATTCGCATCACCCATTACGCATCGGCCTTTGAGACCTTGAGCGCATCGGATCGCAAAACGCAATTTTAAACCAAGGTGCTAAGCATGCAACCCATTCTATGCCTTATTCTATGCCAAAAGTCAAGCATGTGAGCTTTGATGTACCTATAAGTACTTCAGATCCCAACACTTCTAGATCAGGAATGCAAAAAGTAGCAAAACCAATTAATGTTCCCATAATTCCCTCTGCAAGAGTAATCAGTGGTACAAAAGCAAGTGGGTCAAAGCCTCCAAGCAATACAAAGCAAGATAGGACCTCGCAAGCTAAGAGTGATCAATGGAAGAGAGTAGAAGACCACCCTAGGAACATTAAGTTTGATTTGAATAAAACGAATCGTGTTGATTCTAGTATTAGCTATAAGCGTACTGTAATTAATTCTAATTCTGCTACTATTTGCAAAACATGTAATGAATGCTTGATGTCTGGTATTAATCATGAATGTGTTGTGAATGAGATGAGTAATACTGCAAAATTTCATGTTAAAATGGTTAACTCTAGTCAACGGGATAAAAAGGTCAGAAGACCAAGGAGGAAGAGGGCTAGAAAACATTGGAAACCAACAGGAAGAAAATTTAGTAATGTAGGTTATCATTGGATACCTACTGGACGTAAATTCAATCTTAACGAGTTGTGCCCTAAATTATCTAGATCAATGCCCATTAAGAAATGGTTGCCCATTGGTAGAACTATACTTTTAAGAAGTGAACATACTTTGAATAGATCTACTGTTTCTACTAGCCCAACACCTACCTCTAATGATTTTATTGATTCTGTTTCCGATGTGGATGTTCTAATATCGTTTTCTAACCAAGTGGAACCCATTCTTGCATGGGGATCCCAATTATCCAGTTATCCATTCTTGTCTGTGTTCAACTGCAGGTCGTTCAAATCGTTCTGTGGTACTTGGACTCAGGCTGTTCCAAGCATATGATTGGAGACCTCTCGCGGCTCATGAACTTCGTGAGTAAATTTATTGGGACTGTTAGATTCGAGAACGACCATTTTGGTGAAATTATGGGTTATGGAGATTATGTTGTTGGTGATAGTGTAATCTCCAGGGTATATTATGTTGAAGGTCTTGGTCATAACCTGTTTTCTGTTGGTCAATTCTGTGATTCCGATCTACAGGTGGCTTTTAGAAAACATACTTGTTTCGTTAGAGAACTTGATGGTGTGGAACTGTTAAGAGGAACACGTGGTTCAAACCTATACACCATATCTATCGAAGACATGATGAAGTCTTCTCCAATCTGCTTGTTGTCAAAGGCTTCGAAAACAAAGTCATGGTTATGGCATCGTTGTCTCAATCACTTGAACTTCGGCACCATTAATGATCTTTCCAGAAAGGACCTTGTAAGAGGCCTACCGAGATTAAAGTATGGAAAAGATCATCTTTGTTCAGCATGTCAATTGGGAAAAAGCAGGAAATATGCCCACAAACCCAAACCCGCAAACTCAGTTATGAAAGTTCTTCATACTCTTCATATGGATTTGTGCGGACCTATGAGATTGCAAATGATAAATGGGAATAAATATGTATTAGTCGTTGTTGATTACTACTCTTGATTTACTTGGGTTAAGTTTTTAAGGACAAAGGTTGAAACTCCAGATGTCATCATCAAACTTATCAAACAGCTGCAGGTTCGACTTAACAAGATTGTTAGAATTATTCGAACAGACAATGGCACTGAGTTTGTTAACAAAGACCTAAGTCAATTCTATGAAAACATTGGAATCAGTCATCAAAGAAGTGTTCCACGCATGCTTCAACAGAATGGTGTAGTTGAAAGACAAAATCGGACCCTTGTTGAAGCTGCAAGAACAATGCTAATTTACTCAAAGGTTCCAATGTTTCTTTGGGCTGAAGCCATTGCCACTGCTTGCTACACCCAAAATCGTTCCCTCATACACACCTCACATGGAAAAAATCCATACGAACTTGTCCATAAACGAAAACCTGATCTCTCCTACCTTCGTGTATTTGGTGCTTTGTACTATCCAACGAATGACGGTCAAGATTTAGGTAAATTAAGAGCTAAGGCGGACATTGGAGTTTTTGTGGGTTATGCACCAAACAAGAAGGGTTACCGAATCTACAACAAAAGAACTCGAGATATCATGGAAAGTTGGAAACTATTCACATCACATTCGATGAGCTGTCTGGGCAAATGGCTCCAGGACAATCAAGTTCTGGACCCGCATCACAACCTTCATTAAGTAGCCCCATTAGTTCTTCTATTGTACAAAATCCCTCACCAGCAATTCCATATGTACCCCTTTCAGAAGATGATTTGAAGAAATTGTTTGATCCAATGTTTGATGAACATTATGAGCCTATTGCTAATGATCAGACAAATCCATCAACAGAGGCTGCCCCTAACCAAATCAACGTAGATAACCCTTTAGTTTCTATGTCATTGAGTCAAGAAGCGCCTACTGCAGATCACTCATCCTCATCATCAAATCCTCAATCATCTAGTGTACATCATGGAAATATTTCTGGCACCTATGATGGAGATAACCCCTTTGCTACTCCCGAAGATTCTCCATTTGAGAACATATTTGCTCCTGAACCAACTTCAAAACCATCTTCATCAGGAGATCCAAACTTTGCTACTTCAGTTCCTCAACAACAACCACACGAACACCTTAGAAAATGGACACATGACCATCCATTGGACAACATCAAACCCTTCTCGTCCAGTATCCACTCGTAAACAACTTACAACTGATGCCTTATGGTGCTTCTTCAACTCCGTACTATCTAAGGTCGAACCAAAAGACGTTAAAACTGCCATGAATGAAGATAGCTGGTTCAATGCCATGCAAGAAGAAATTCATGAGTTCGATCGACTAGTTGTATGGGAATTAGTACCTGCTCCTAACTGTGCTATGATCATTGCTCTAAAGTGGATTTTCAAAGTAAAACTTGATGAGCATGGTGATGTGTTAAAGAACTAGGCTCGATTGGTTGCAAAAGGATACCCTCAAGAGGAGGGTATTGACTTTGAAGAATCATTTTCTCCAGTTGCACGTATCGAGGCAATCAGAATCTTCCTGGCTAACGCTGCAAGTAAGAACATGGTAGTCTATCAGATGGATGTAAAGACGGTTTTTCTTAACGGAGATCTTAAAGAAGTCGTATACGTTAGCCAACCTAAAGGTTTTGTGAATCTAGAGCATCCTACTCATGTCTATCGCTTGAAGAAGGCCCTTTACGGTTTGAAGCAAGCTCCAAGGGCATGGTACGATACGCTATCAAGGTTTCTTCTATCTAATGGATTCAGCAAAGGAGCAGTTGATCCGATATTGTTCACCAGAAAGTCAGACAAACACTTAATTTACGTTCAAATCTATGTTGATGATATTATTTTTGCCTAGACTGACCCCAATGAATGTGACCGTTTTTCTAAGGAGATGGGCTCCAAATTTCAAATGTCAATGATGGAACAATTGTCATTCTTCTTTAGATTACAAATTTCACAAAGTCCCGGAGGCATTTTTATCAATCAATCTAAATATGCTAATGAAATTTTAAAGAAATTTGGATTTGATTCTTGTGACCCTGTTGACACTCCCATGGTGGAGTGTACTAAACTGGATGAGGACCTCTCAGGGATCATGATTAACCAAACTAAATATCGTAGTATGATTGGGTCCCTGATGTACCTTACTGCCAGTAGACCAGACATTCTGTTCGTTGTATGCATGTGTGCTAGATATCGGGCTAAGCCTACCAAAAAGCACCTTGAAGCGGTTAAACGGGTCTTTCGGTATCTCCAAGGAACCATCAACATGGGACTTTGGTACCCGAAGGACACCGGTATGTCACTAACAGCCTATGCAGATGCTGACCATGCAGGGTGTCAAGATACACGTCAAAGCACGTCAGGAGGTGCTCAGTTTTTGGGTGATAAACTTGTGAGCTAGTCTTCAAAGAAACAAATTAGTACTTCTATATCCTCTACAGAGGCAGAATACATAGCCATGTCATCTTGTTGTGCTCAAATCCTATGGATGAGATCCCAATTATCTGACTATGGCTTTGAATTCAACAAAATCCCTCTGTATAGTGATAACAAGAGTGCCATTGCTCTCTCATGCAACAATGTTCGACATTCAAGAGCAAAGCATATCGACATTCGACATCATTTCATCAGGGAGCAAGTGGAGAACGGTGTGGTGGAACTATATTTTGTGAAGACTGAATATCAGTTAGCAGACATCTTCACCAAAGCTCTTCCTAGAGAACGTTTTGAGTTTATCCTTCCACGACTTGTTCTAAAGAGTCTACAACCGGAAACACTCAAACGTCTTCAAGAGGAAGACGAGGAGTAAAAGCTATTCTTCATCCATCTCTTGTAAATATTTATTCAAAAAGCAAAATACAAAATTATAAAACCCACAAAAAAAAATCCATCTTTTCTATTATTCGATTTCATCTACGGTCTTTGTGTTGTCATTCAAAGAGTGACACGGTTCTTTAGATGAAGTTCGAATGTACATAAAATTGTTATAAAAAAAAAAAAATTGAGAGAAAGAACAAAACAAAAGGTTTATAGTCATTTCAGACTGTACCCCGTTTTTAAAAGAAAGAATTGATTCATGCTTTATCTTAAGTTTCAAATCTCATGCTCTGATTCTAAAAACAAATGTTTGTCACCAAAAAGACAAATGTTTCCTTCACAAATATTTTTCCTTCTATAAATTCTTCTAAAAAATATTTGTTATCTAATGAAAACTAAATAGCTTTGAAAAATAACTTGGACACAATTTTTGAAAGTCATCTGGACTTGACACTTGTCAAAATCTCTATCTCTCAATCAAGAACTTATGTCATTGATTGAGGGGGAGAATGATTTCAATTTAATCAAAAGGTTATTTGTCATACAATTGGTTCAGACCAAGGTTAATGTCATGTTTTCAAAAGATACTCAAGCATGTTTAATCATTGGAGTTTAAAGTCTCAGATTTGATCCTTATCGGTTAAATGTTTTCTTAAGCAAGTCACAATTCTCCTCAAAAGCTTTCAATTAAATCAAAAGGTTATTTGTCATACAATTGGTTCAGACCAAGGTTAATGTCATGTTTTCAAAAGATACTCAAGAATGTTTAATCGTTGGAGTTTAAAGTCTCAGATTTGATCCTTATCGGTTAAATGTTTTCATAAGCAAGTCACAATTCTCCTCAAAAGCTTTCAAAAACAATTTAAATCTATAGAGATCACAAACCTCAAATGACTTGAAAATTATGATCGGGGGAGAATTTGTGATTTAAATTTGATTTAAACTGATAATTCGACAAATGGTTTGTAAGTGATTAGCAAGCTCTCCTCCCTACATGTGCCAAATGATTTAAAATTTTCCATGCACATGTTAAGGGGGAGCATCTGTATCAAACCAAAAAGGATTGAAACGTAATTGATTTGTCTCTAAGTGCAGGTTTTCCCTAGTATGTGCAAAACACTTTCGAATCTCGATGCACATATTGAGGGGGAGCAACTTTTTGAAAACCACATCCTTTCCCAAAATTACCTTTAACAAAGTATTTAAAAATACTAATTTTGATCGGGAAAGTGATGTCGATAGTTTTAGAAAATGTTAATCAAAGAAGTGAATTCTTAATTCTCAATCTGAAGATTTTCAAATCCTCTTGCCTCCATGTGCCAAAATGATTTCAAACATACGATGCACATGTTGAGGGGGAGCTTTTTTTCTGAAATATCAAAAACAATTCAGGTACAAAATGCTTTGATAATGTATCACAAGTACCTGAATTGATTTTCAAATGGTTTTCAACTGGTTCCAATGGCAGATGAACAATACCAAAAAGACCGACCAATTTTACTTTATGTATGGAGATATAAGGATGGTTAGGTTAGGTATTCGTTCCCACGATCCCGACAGAGCCGGAGGGATCTACCCAGGGACAATCCACTAGATAGTGTAGAGTCCTTAGGTATGATGAAAAAAAAGGAGAAAAGTGAGAAATAGGAAGAGTGCGGACTGAGATAACCCAACAAGGTTCTAGTAATGAAGTCTTAGTAAGCACTGAAGGGGTTAAAGAATGAAAAAGAAAAGAATGTGAAAAGGGTGAAAAGAAATAGCCCTCCAATAATTCAACCTTAGGGCAGAAACCGGGTTCAATACATATGCTACTGGTTGTTACTAAGGTAACACCGGTATTGAAGACAAGACGTCATGGACCTAGTGACGCACTGCACTACAACTTCCCAAGCTACTCAAGTTCCTTTGAAAAGGACTTGTTTCATTCTCATGGGGAACCTACAATTATCTATCAATTTTCTCTTAGAGATTGTTGATATTGAAGAAGGAGACCCTCTCCCTAGTCTCCGGCACAGGAACCAAATGTGCACTAGTGAGTCTAGAGCCACGAGATCATCAATAAATCTCATTAGGACACAAAATAAATGAAGACTTACTGTTTCACACAATGTGGAAAGTAAGTTTATATTTTAAGAGTCCTACGCATTATCCTTGTGGTATTGCCAGAACATCTGAGTGGTATGTAAAATATTCACGATGAAGATGGAACTCCTTCTAGAGCCAACCTCAAACAAGCTCTTTGTAGGTAACATGTGAGATCTATCCAATAGATCAAACTTGTGACAACTTGATTGAAACAATGGGGCGAGTCATCATTGAATCAACCTTGGTCCAGGAAATGGATTGACGGATTCCTTTGAAAAACCGGTTGTTGTGCTTAAAATTCTTTTCTCTAGCACATCGACTGTGTATTAATATTTCAAAAATAAAAGGTGTTTATGATTGATAATTGATTTCCCTTAAAACCTTCGTTGTATTGCAAAAACACTATATTGAGCAATACACGATTGTTTTTCAAATCTCTTTTCATCAATCAGTGAATCTCAATTCGCTGGTTCACTCACTTCGTGTTGTCTTTTTTGAGACGTTCCGGTTTGAGAACAGCTAGAGCAGCTGCGAAACCCTGTCAATGAGATTCTTCGGAATTATACCTGATCATAGGCAGTACTTGTACTGATCAATGGGGAACTGTGGGCCGTGTACCTCAATTCAACGAAAGTGATCAAAGACACTTTTCGTGCGCTTTATTGCTAACTGTTGTACGCAGGTACACCCAACATTTGCAGCTGATCAGAATTGAGAGGTCAATCCATAGCCGCATGCTCACACAACACATTCATCTCTAGAGAAATCATAATAAATGCATCAACGATTCTGATATTCTCACTTCATGCTTCTGCTACGCTGCTGCAAATATCATGAATCAACTAAAGCTTCCGCTACTCTGATGAGAAGAAATCATGATCCAGAATGTGAGCATGCCAGTCCGAAAGTCACAACATCACATAATGTCAACACTACAAAGGAAGAGTCAGAGATTTATGGAAGCTGATGATCTGAAAGCTGGCTCAAAACTCATCATCATGTGGATCAGTTAAAGTCCTCCACTTGGATTAATCAAACATGCAAAACATGAAGAATCAAAGACTACGGGCTACTGAGCAATGAACTTAAACAAGAATCCAAGAACAATCTTAATGTAATATCTGTTTGTATTCAATGTAATTTGAGGTGACCTCCCTTAGGGGGAGATTGTTAGGATTTAGAAAATCCAGTTGTTAAAGTGTCGGTCACCTCAAGTATATGTAATCGTTAGAAAGCTCGTAGTCGTAGTTATTTAGTGTTAGTTAGTATTTAGTTAAGTAACACCGTGGAAGACGGACGGGTCTTTACCCACTGTATGCCTGATCCACAGCCCGTAGGAGGCGTTTTGTGTATGATACTATAAATACCCTCTACCTCCCAAGGTAGAGGGTTGGAGCTCATAATAAGATTTTTCTTTCTCTTACTAAGCTTCCAAACCTCTTAACTTTATCTCTCTAAACCCCAAGCCATACGCCCTATTTAAGCTATGGTTTGATGTGTTTGTGAAATCCAATATGTTACATAGACTGATCACCTATATTCGACCATCTACAGTGGGACATAGCCTGATCACCTATGTCCGACTCAGAGGTGAATTTTGCAATACTGAAAATAGTTACAGTGAAAATATGTTTGAAGTAAATTCTTGTTAAAAACTTCGGGTGCTGAAAACCTTTTGTGTGAATACACAAACTTTTCATATAACAACCCCCGCATTATTGTATAATGCGTATCTGTCACAATCCTACCCCGTCACAATCTCCTCCCTACGCGCCTTATCGATGAATCGGAATTCATCACTAGCCATTAGAGGAATGATTTTTCTTTACTCACAAGGCAAAACCTTTGGAAAACTTTACCTTGAAACAACAAACAATAAACATTTAAATGGGATTGTTAAGGAGCAAACTGGTTCATCATCTACAAAGGCTGAGGTGTTAGAATTAATTGTGGTTAAGAAACAATTTCTGAACTCACATAAAGGACATGTAAACCTCTAGCTTGCAACCGATTATGTGTTATCACTAAAAACTTTATTTAACAAGTTCTTCTTTACAGAAGCTGAAGTTCAGCAACTATCTCTACATTCATCAAGTTCTCTTTCGAAAACTTGATCAAAGTCAACAACTTTCTATTTTCACATCATCCTAATCCGAAAAGACGGGTGACACTAACTAGCCATCATAAGACAATCCACCAATGAGCATAACCTCAATTAATATGAATTACTTACCGTAACGACCTTAAGAGTTGTACGAAACTCAACTCTAGAAACACCTAACATTACTTTACTCCTTTCGATTTCAAAGGATCTGGTGTTATCAAAACTTAGTGTTGTGCACAACCATCTCCACATGTATAGTCGGAAGGAATACGAATTACGAACTTTTATCCTAAGTAACCATAGAAATCAAATAGATTTCTATACAACTTGACCACCTAAATACAGTTTTACCTCACACCCCATATTAAACCAAGGAGACAAACCACATCCTAAATTTTCTTAGGACAACCCATTAAAAGTTATAACTCCAGACTATTTACGGAGACTAACCACATAACTCTCTGTTTCTCCCTGTAACTTTTCTAGTTCTGAGAAACCGCATCATCAAGTACTTTGGGTATAAAGTACATCATTAAATCAACCAATGAATTGCAATTAGCAATCAATACCATCTTTCTAGAAGGAACCTGAAGCTTACCAATAACCCACGCTGTCATTTTAATCTCACGACAGAACATGACATTTTGACGTCATCATTCAAATGGAATGACCATCAAATATATCATGTCATGATCAACTACAAGTAGTACGTTGTTCGACGTTTTTCGGATATCCCTCAGTAACAAAAACCTTGAGGAATGAGGTCATAGAAATAACTCTAGGAGTACACCTAGACTGAACATCATTTCCTCGAAGGAAATTTACATTGATGAAATGTTAAAACCTACTGAAACCATGAGTCGGGAAGTCAAAAGGTTGGAGTATAACCGTATCCCGATTGTCAAAACACTCAAACTCTATCGAGTAACTCAAACTAAAATTCGAGGACGAATTTCCTTATAAGACGGGGAGACTGTGACAATCGGTAAATTTCCAAACATTAATTTAATAATAAATTATTATTTATTATTACCTTAACATTTTTGAGCAAGCATTAGCTCACTTGATATTATTATGGGAAGTTATCCCACACACTAGAACATTTTATGCAATCTGATCTTATCAGAAAATGTGTATTATTTATTTTCTGACCATTTATGAGTTTTCAAACTCACACGAGAAATTATCTCACTTTATTGAAAACAAGAGCTCGCGCGCGAATTGACTCATAGATAGTATGGTATTAGTCTAATAATCACATATTGGAACCAATATTAATGTTTTTATATCTCTTTTATAAAACATACTTGAAAATATATTTTACACGTTAACGATTTCTAACGTGCAACCAAAACATTTTGACTCACGTTTAAACTTAAACGAAATACGTAAAACAATATGGGAACTCATGTTTTAACTTCCCACTCTTTTCTAACTTGTTGTGTCGAACTCTATGCAACCAAACACGACAAGACTCAATTATATACGTTTAACGTGTATACATTTTTGGACAAAAACATAGTCGAACCACATTCATAAAAGTTTCTACGAATTCAAGGATATACACTTGTGAACACAAAATACACATGCATTGTACTATATTATGTGTGCACAAAACTCATGCTAACTCAAATAAATACTTAATTCCTATCCCACTTATATGACACATTGAGTATTTTTCTTTCACTTTAAACACACTCCACCGAACTCCAACTTTTCAAACTCTCTCAGTTAGTGGTTTCAAACTCAAACAAGTGGTATCTTGGTTTTAGTGAAGACAAGAATGACACACACCATCTTGTCTTTCTTGGCGTATGAGTTTGAACCAACCAAAAGGACACCATCCCATCATTTGACTTGTATTAGTTGACTACTCCTTTGCAACTTGCCTAATTACTTTCTCATTACAACAACATCACATGACCACCTTTTCCTTTTTTTGCGTGAAGGCTTGAAACAAAACAAAAATATATGGTACCATGGCCATGTTCCACTGCCATTCGAAGGCAAACCCACATTCCTTGTTTACTTACATTTCTATATAAGGAATACTTCTATTTCAATGGGTCCTACTACCCTTGCACCCCCTAGAAAAATTTTAGAGGGTGTTGAGGTTTTCTCTCTCCTCCCAATCATTGGGACATTGGTTTCCGTGCCAATAATTGAAAAAATTGTTTTTTTGTCACTTTTACACTATTTTTTTGTACAAGTTTTTGTATTAGTTTTTTTACAAGTCTTTTTATTTTTTACTTTTACTCTTTTATTTCTTTTTTACAAGTAAAGACACTATTACTGAATAAAGTATTAACTTTTTTACAAGTTTTTTTTTTTTTTTTTTTTTTATGAATCAGTTTTAAAACTTAAAAAAAAGGTAGTCGGAAATTTTTTGAGGCTCAGTTCGAAGGTTGCAAAAGTGAGATTTTATCTCACTTTGCCGTCCATTCTGTTTTCATCATCGCCTCGGAAAATTTTTAGGCTCAAACCCGAAGGTTGCAAAGTGAGATTTGATCTCACTTTACCGTGCATTCGGTTTTTATCATCATCGCCTCGGACAAACACAATCTAATCTTGCACCCCAATATTTCCTTCCCATGCACAATGTCACTAGTTCACAGGAACTGCAAAAGGGTCTCAAAGTCCAAAACTGCACAAGTCTGGCAACTGCACAAGTCTCACAACTGCACAAAGTCTCACTAGTCTCAAACTACACAAGGACAGAAGCCTCACAAGTTACACGTTTTCAACACTAAAGTAACAAAGATTCTCAAACTGCAAACAATATAGCAGGCATTCACAAGAAAGTAACAAAGATTCTCGAAGGGGTACCAGCATAGCAGGCATTCACAAGGTTATAATGCCACATGAAAGCAACATCACCACAACACCAACAAAGAAAGCTACAACACAAACTACACCATCAGCACCAACACCACATCACCACAGAAAGCAACAGCACCACAACACCATCAGCCCCAACAGAAGGCTACAACACAACATCACCAACAACAAAGCAACAACAAAATGCAACAACAGCACCAACAAACAACCATGTCTGGGTCACCATTTGTAACACAAGAGGTAAACTTTTCGAATAGGCTCAGATTAATAGCTTTTTAGCTCATGTTGGCTGCAAATTCAGTATTGCCATGCCAAAACTCTTAAGTTTTTTTTAAAAAAAATCATCATTGCCTTTTTTTAGCTCAAGTTATTTTCATTAAAGTTGCAAAGTGAGCTAAAATGATCACTTTACCATCCAGTAATGAAAGTTTTTTTCATTAAAGTTGCAAAGTGAGCTAAAATGCCAAAACAATCAAGTTTTTTCCATTAAAGTTGCAAAGTGAGCTAAAAATGATCACTTTACCATCCAGTAATGGTAATGAAAGTTGCAAGTGCTATTCAGGCACCCCAAACCTGCAAAACATAACCAAACAGTTAACAATGAATAAAATTATTATACCACAAAAACTTGAACGAAACATATACCATCACAACAGATACCACCAAATATTATTAACTTTATTTAATTATAATACTCTTTTATAAATAAAAGAGTTACCTTTTAATTATAAAAGAGTAGTATACATGTTCCATTGTTGGGGTTTGTACGCGTTCCATTCTTGTGGTTTGTACGCGTTTTAGATCTAAAAACTTTTTAGATCTAAAAACTTGAACGAAACAGATACCACCACAACCGGATACCACCAAAACATATACCATCACAACAGATACCACCACAAACAGATACCACCACAAATTTTTAGATCTAAAATGTTTTTAGATAATCAAATAAAACCAACCTCAAATCTTTTTAAACCAACCTCTAATTTTTTTCAAGATATTAAAAAGATTCAAGATCTAAAAAAATTACCACCACAACAGAAAACCAACCTCAAATTTTTTTTAAACAAACCTATAATTTTTTTCAAGATCTTAAAAAGATTCAAGATCTAAAAAAATTTTAGATCTAAAAAGTTGAACGAAACAGATACCATCACAACAGATACCACCACAAACAGATACCACCACAAATTTTTAGATCTAAAATGTTTTTAGATAATCAAATAAAACCAACCTCAAATCTTTTTAAACCAACCTCTAATTTTTTTCAAGATATTAAAAAGATTCAAGATCTAAAAAAATTACCACCACAACAGAAAACCAACCTCAAATTTTTTTAAACAAACCTATAATTTTTTTCAAGATCTTAAAAAGATTCAAGATCTAAAAAAATTTTAGATCTAAAAAGTTGAACGAAACAGATACCACCACAACCGGATACCACCACAACAGATACAACCACATATTTTTTTCAAAATCAAGTTTTTAGATCTAAAATATGTTTTTAGATAATCAAAGAAAACCAACTTCAAATCTTTTTAAACCAACCTCTAATTTTTTTCAAGATATTAAAAGGATTCAAGATCTAAAAAAATTTTAGATCTAAAAAGTTGAACGAAACAGATACCATCACAAACAGATACCACCACACAGATACCACCACAAAACAGATACCACCACATTTGCAACATCAAAACCATAGTAACATTACGATCTAAAAAGTTTTTAGATCTAGATCTAAAAACTTTTGATACGGAGTATGAGAGAGAGATATCAAAGAGAGAGAAAATGAACGGTGTGAGAATAGTGAGAGAGAGAGAGAGAAAACGGACAGATATCAAAGCCAGAAAACGCGTACACATCACAACAATGGAACGCGTACATACCACAAGAATGGAACACGTATCCTCTCATACACACACATCTTTAATACACATAGAGAGAGAAAAACGGACAGATATCAAAGCCAAAAAAACGCGTACACACCACAACAATGGAACGCGTACACACCAAAAGAATGGAACACGTATCCACTCACACATACACACATTTTTAAAGTTTTTAAAAAATAATTAAGTTTTAAAAGTTTTATAAATAAAATGTATTATATAAAATGTATTATAAATAAAAGTTTTATATATAATGTATTATAAATAAAAGTTTTATATAAAATGTATTAGAAAATATTAAAAGTTATATTATAAAAGTTTTATAATGAAAGTGGTATTATAAAGTGGTATTTTTTAATTTTTATAAAAGTTTTACAAAAGTTTTATTAAAAGTTGTATTTTTTAATTTTTATACAAGTTTTACAAAAGTTGTATTAAATGTTGTATTTAAAAAAAAAAATACAAAAGTTGTTAAAAAAAACAAAAGTTGTCACAGATATTGAAATCATGACAACGTGTGGCGGTGGTGGTGTTCCGTGATGAAAGTTATAAAAGTTCTTGTGTTTTTTATTTTTTAGGTGTTTGATAATGAAGTTGCTTTAACTGATTGGGTGCAATCTACTGCTGAATCGATTGGTTTTCTTATTGTTAAAGGAAGAACTAAAACAGATAGGGGCTATAAGTACTCTATCGAATTGTTGTATTCTAGAAATGGGATTTCTGCACGTGAAGGTTTAGAAGATGAACTTGAACGGCAGACTAGTACCGCTAAAATTAATTGCCCATTCAGGTTACTAGCGAAATTTATAAAACGTCGAAATGGTTGGATATTGAGGGTCAAGTGTCCGAGGCATAATCATGTATTCGTAGACTCGTTCCATGGTTTTTCACAAGCCATGCGATTAAAAGAAAGTGAGTTTGCTTTGGTGAAGAAGTTGACAGAAAAGCATGTAGCACCACAAATTATACTTTCTACAATAAAAGAGAGCGATCCGAATAACGTGTCTGGCATTAAAAAGATATACAATGCACAAGACAAGATACGTCGAGCCAATCGTGGTGATTTGACTCCGATACAACTGCTTTTAGTACATTTGCAGTGTCAAGGTTATACACATTACCCAAGGATAAATGACCACACAAATGAGCTGGATGAAATATTTTTTGTTCACCCGACGTCATATGCCATGTGGACAACATATCCGGAAATCATGCTGATGGACTCCACATACAACACCAATGTTAGGTCACTAGTTTTACAACACAAGCTTACTAGAAAGAGATAGAGAGGCGATTGAACAAGATTCACACATACACACACACGATATAATAAGGACGGTTACACGTAGAGTGTAATGAAGAGAATAACTTGAAAAACCAACCCTCAAGTGAGGGTTATTACATAGTATTTATAGGCAAGGAGCTAGGGCAACACTCCTACTCCTTCCCTTTTCCTTATTGGACATGGGCCTAAGCTTATGGGCCTTCTACATAAAATTGACCTTAAACAAACATAAAGGCCATAATAAGCTACCTATTACATATGAGTAACAAACACTTGAATTAAGGTTTAGGAGTGATTCCAACAATCTCCCCCTCAAGTGTTGGTGATGAAAAATGGTGAAGGCGTTGATGTAATAGTAGCTTTGACATCTTCTGACATTCTTCTTTCTTGTGAGAAGGAATGCCTTGATTCGAACAATCTCCCCAGTGTAGAGAGATAGTTTTCTTTGAACAATTATGCTTTGACGTCATCTTTAACTTTGTTCTTTGATCATTGTTCTTTGTGATGAAAGTGATAGTATGTTGTTGTCTGCATCAAGTCTGCCTCAGGTCTGCTTCGCCGCTACAGTGTCTCCACGTCATTCTTCAACATGCTCACACGCTCTTTGACGTTGGAATTCAGTACTGATGAAGTTCTTTAAGTCTTTTAACTTTGTAGATTCTTTGATTTGACGAAGAATCATTCTGACTGTTGTGTTGCTTTTGGATAGAACTTCCATTAGTGATGATGTTGGCGTGAGCATGAGAAGAAGCTGCACAATCATCCCGCTCCGGAGCTTCCATAAGAAGAAAACATTTAAAACGGTTAGCAATAAGCGGATTCCGGCACTTACAAGTTTGAACTTCGAGAGTGTTAACAGCATAGTGTGAAAACACAACTCTAATTCTTACAAAAGTCGTTCCTGAACTGGAGTCCCACAAGTGAGATAACGTGATGTACCGAAGTACATCTACAGTTCAGATGAGTCGCTGAGGTACACCGAAGCATCACCTCACGACTGTAGACCGTTTGAGACACACTACGCGTAATCCACAGGGAGTTACCGAAGTGACCAGATGTAAACCTCTCATAAATGTTCTCGACAGATTGCTAAGATCTGTGAAGGACTCGATAACGTACCACTGATGTTCTTATTGTTTGAACATCGAGTGATGAAATGTCAAGTGTACCTAAGAGATCTTTTGATGAATCTCGTGGCTCTAGACTCAATAGTGCATTTTGGTTTTCCTGAGCGGAGACTAGGGAGAGGGTCTCCTTCTTCAATACCAGCGATCTCTAAGAGAAAGCCAATAGTTTACGTAGGCCCTGTGAGAATGAAACAAGCTTCTTTTGAGAGAAACTTGAGTGGCTAAGAAGGTATAGTGCATGCGTCACTGGGTCCATGACGACTTTTAATCTTCAATACCGGCGTCACTAAGTGACAACCAGTAGCATATGAATTGAACCCGGTGTCTGCCCTAAGTTGAATAATTTGGAGGGCTATTTCTTTTCACCCTTTTCTTTGCATTTCTTTTTAATTCTTCAACTCCTTCTTTCTTCGATTCTCATTTTCTCCTTTTTATAATCGTACCTAAGGACTTCAATGTACTAACTATTTGTGATGTCCTTGGGTAGATCCCTCCGGCTCTGGCGGATCATAGGACGGTTATTCCTAACCTTAGTCACCTTATCACTCCATGACTAACCTATGTTGCCATAAAACCAATTTTCAAGAAAATCTCTCAAAGGGTTTGTAAATGAAAAGACATGTTTGAACCACTGTGAGAGTTTTATCTTTTAGCAGAAATACTCCCCCTCCATATGTGCTTTAGACTTTAGATGGAAATATGCACTGTGTGGGAAGAGCGCGCACTTTTGAATTGATCAACTCAAGATAGACACTCCCCTACGAGACACGGTTACGTTGCATAGTTAAAGAGTTACATTGTCAGCTTTTAGGTGACAACTAGTTCTAATAACTACCTTGAAGGTGTAGACAAGCCTCGAAAGGTTGTCATACCCATCAGAGTTCATGTCTACCAAGAGTTTCTCGAATGGTACTTTCTACTTGGACAAGTCCTTTGCAAGACACGTTTACATTACTAGCGAACTAGCTTGAAATTATTACCCATCCCGGACAAGTCTTTTCGAGTTACTAACAGTTTAGTACCGTCAATTCGTTGGTTAAGTCTATTACACAAAGATTCATTTGCATTTACACAACATATTTCTTATCACATAATTTTCTCCCCCTCAAAAATGGCATATAAAATGTTATTTTTGAAAAGTTGAGAATAAGTATGACCATTTCGAGTGTTGCGGGAAGATGACCAATATGAACAATTTGTGAACAAAGTTTAAATTCGAATACTCCCCCTCAACAAGTGATATAAACGGTTGAGGTTTTGAAAAAACACGGGGAAGTACTTGTCCTTTTGAGCAAAACCTTGAAAAATGAAAGGTTTGATAGGTGTTACTCAAAATTAAGAAGCTTTCGCTCCTTTTATAAGGATTGTGGCACTGAAGCGTACCACAAGGTCCTTTCTTGACAATTATGGGTTGTACACTGTTATGTGTGCACAAGCCATACACATATTTAAATCATACATCCAAAGTAATAATGAAAGAAGCAGTTTAAGGGGTACCAGGTAGTCCAGAGATGTCGCCAGGAGTGTGAATCGGGCGTTGAAAGCCGGTGATGTTAATCCTGGGTCGACCGCCAACATAGCTTTCCAATCTTCTGAACTGATCCCTTCTATACAACCCAGATTGTTGTACCTAACCGAGTTGGGTCTTCGTTTGTAGCTGAAGTGGTTTGCCCTGTTGGGAGGTATGATGTGGCTGACCAGATTTGGAGATGGTTGTTAACCGATTGGTCTACTTGGATCCTAGGGTAAGTCTATAAAGAAGTTGTTTCTGAACCTTAAACAAGATGTGCCACCGCTACCTAGTTCCTTTATGCGATGTAGAAACTGTGAAGGTAAGGGTCGTCGGTATATGAGTTTGATGTATCGATAGCTCCTTTCTCGATTAGTGAACAAGAGGTTGTTTCACCTTCGTATGCTGGCTCTACGTTACATGCCCTAAGTAGTAACCGGTCTTGCGGCTTCTTAGATGATGTCTTCGACGGTCCAAGTCTTCAGAGTTGTACATCACAAGTCATGATTTTTGTAGCAACGGTAGTTTGTGCAACTAGAAAGCAGGTTTACCCTGATGTGCATAGAGTTCTTCTAACACCAGTTTTCTGTTCTGCTTTCCCTAATACGTAAGAGACTTCGACTGAAACTCTTAAACAGATAGTTGCTGTAGCTTCTGTACATGGAACGGTTTCATGTCCCAGCATACTCTGTTAAGAGGTGACTACAAGTTGCACTTAAGTAGTTCAGTCACGAGTAGAATAGTCTGCGTATCAATAGTTTCTTGCACATCTTCTAGAGGTCGACCGTCAACTTAGAATAGTCTGGGCACAGTTGAAGTGAGGTGGCGTCGAACTAGAAGGGCTGTAGTTGGTCGAGAGTGTTAAATGTGAGTAGTCGTTTAGTAAGCCGCAGCAAATGGCGTCACTTGAAGTTTCTTTAACGAACTACCGCACGTCTCTAGAAGTGTTCAAACCTCTAGTGTGAAACTTCTACCAATCCCTGCCTAACCGAATAGCTAACTTCCTATATGTAGTTTTCTAACCCAGAGGATTCGCTACCTTAAGAGTCCTAGCTTCCCTACACTTCTCCTAGTAGTGCTACTAACTACTTACCAACATATCTTCCCTAGTCAAGTCTTCTAACCTTTCGATACAACCGCCAGCTGGGTCCTAATTGTAGTGGCCGAAAGTTGCGGGCTAAGTGTGAGGACCGCTGTAGAGACCTGATGGACCATGGGGAATTTGACGAAGAAAGTAATAATGAAACCTACATACTAAATTTATACACATACCGAACACGTGTGTATTGTCACATGTTGGGTATTAACAGTTCTTTCCTGGAACACCATGCGAAGTCACGGTGTTAGGAATATTTTCCTCGCTTTCGAAGAATTAAAACTCATTGTGGATAGTTTGGAAAGTAAAAAGTTCCAAAACGAGTTTTCCTGTTCATGAAGGGGCACAAAAAAGTTTTGGAGTTGGCAAATATAGTGAACAACTCCCC